>VSDK01011922.1:191236-222865 GCA_009767595.1 Symbiodinium kawagutii
CCTCATTTATTTTGTTCTGTTCATCTTCCAAACAATACATCACAATACATATTTCATTAACACGTTTTTCAAATAACATGTTAAAATCAAAATGATATATTGCATCTCTTAAAAAAAACGGTTCATTTTTCACGCTTCTTTAAACTTCACCTTTTCGCTCTCGGGCCAACCGTCGTCTAGTTGACTATCGGTATAGCAAGTGAATTCAGCCATGAGGCTAAGCCCAGAGACTCACCATTTGGCCCAAGGTCTTACTGCAAATGTTAGCCTCTCAGCTGTTGGTAGTGCAGGATTCAACCCATCCAGCAGTCATCTTCCACCTGAAAAAATGAAAAATGTATCTGTTTGATCCTGTTTGTATGCGAGCAACTTCTCTCATTTTGAATGTTTGCCATTGAAACTACTGATAATTGTGCAAAGTTCGTGTTTGGTATGCAGAATGAGGCAGGATCATGTTGAGAACGGGTTGGCCCTGTGCTGGGCAAGTTGACAGACATCTCATGCCAAAAGAAGGAAAACACGAGGTGCACACATGAATCCCTTTGCCCACGTACCACACAACATCTATTTCTTACATCAATAAATCTGTGTGCACTATTTTATATATCATTTTATATATTTTTTCAATAAATATATATATATATATGTGTATACTCATATTATCATATGAGTTCTAAAAAACATGATACTCTTCCCCTTTACCCCAGGCAGGTGACCCTTGATGTCCAAGCAGAACCTTCCACTGGTTTGTTGTCTCTGCTACAGGTGGCAGCTGTCATCATGGGTGGCGAAGATGAGTTCGAAGCTGATACGCCCTTGATGGAGGCAGAGCTGGGGAAATCTCGATGGAAAAGAGCCTTCAATGAACGCATCACTGGGTGGATTACAGCTATGAACCTAGCCTCTTAGCTTTTTTGGGATATGATTGATTTACGATATAGCCACTAAAAGTCTACAAGGGATCTAAAAGCCACCAAGATATCTAAGGTGTGTCATAGGGGACCCCCCCAAGTCATCCAATATTCATCATACCTGCAGAATCTTGCGATGTAATTTTCTGTCGTTTTGGAAAAGGCAGAAATTTCTGCCGCAAGCCCCAAAATCTGACGCAGCCAAGTAGCAACCACCAAATTCTGCCGCAGGTGCAAAGGAATTGCCATTTTGTTTTTCGATGAGCGTTCAAAATCTTCTATCCAACACTCACAAGACCCTTCCAGTCTTGGCCGAACCATGTCGATGTTCATTCTCACAGCTAAGTAGGATAAGGCCCGTTTAGATGCGATACAACCAATAGAGAATGGTAACATTTCAACAAAAATGTGCGGCCACCTGGAGAAGGATCAACGTGTTGATTGCCATAACGCAGGGGTGCCTTGAGCATCCAGCATAGCCAATTGACAGCTTCGAATTACCAAAAGAAATCCAACCAACAAGATGTTTTTGATTGAACCCTTTTCAGTGCCCAAAGCCATGGCCCCTGACGACAGCGGCAGTGGCAAGAAGCGAGAATGAGCCTAGGCAAAACACCTGTGGGATTTCATCACGGTGCTGGAGTGTTCTAATTTGTTTGGCTTACTTTCGGGGCTAGTATGTTAACCACATCTAAAATGTTTTGAATTAACTACCTTCACTTCTTACCATCTTGCCGGTTTGGTTTCGATCTACGAAGAAGAGCGCTCTTCTTTAAAAGGTGGCGCTCAAACACTCGCTTTGTAAGTGTTTTTGTTGCAAGCTTTCTGGATAGTCTACTGATCCGACCAACGGTATCTTCACATTGTTCGCAGGCACTGACCAAAGGATTAAGAATCCTCTCACTACCACTCCTCAAATCACAACGAATTCGATGAGCGACATGGTGAATACCATGAAATTTGGGTTTAAGCCCATAGCCAGATTGATTCATGGACATTGCCAATCTAGCCAGCCTTTTGTACCCCTTCAAAAGGAGCATCGTTTGCGTGTATACCACTTTGGCGCAGGTTGGGTGCAACCATAGGCCGTGCGAGTTGATGATGGTGAACACGCATGACCCACTCTGTATGGTGTTCTTCACAGTTTTGAGGTATTCCACATACTGCTGAGAAAGGGTTGTTGGGCTGCACAGCTGGAGTGACACGTACCAATGGATATACTTCAGCAAAAGCATTGTGTCGGACCCCTTGCTTGATGTCCAAGCAAATGAAGATTTATTCTTAATGTTCATGAATTGAACCTTCAGTGATCGTAGCCCCGGCGCACGATGTTCTGCTGCGCACCACAACTGAAACATTGCATGGCATCGCTTCAATCGAAGTTCCATTTTCTTGCTGTCTCCCGCTGAATCCCAGAAACCCAGCCGGGCAAGGATGATGATGGTGGAGCCAGCCAAGTCTCTTCCCAGGCCAACCTTGTAAAGGTGGAATAGGTCAAGGTGAAACAATTTTTCTGGGGCTTCAGGTATGTGTGGTACCTGGGCCATTGCTGGCACCTCATCGAGGTCCCAGGGCCTGGAGGCATACAAACTTTCTTCCCATAGAGGCTTGTCATTTGTATCAGTGAACGGATAGCTACTTGATCCTGCCAGACACAGAGAACACATCAACTGTTCCGTCCCCAAAGTATGATAGCTGCGTTGAAGATTGCCCACTTCGACCTGGTGCTTCATGTCCCCCTTGGATCCTACCAAGGCGCAATGAAATCGCTGTCCTGCAAAGTTGAAACGTTTTAGGTGGAAATGGTTTCCCTGTCAACTCATTATGGTACACTGTATTCCCCGAAACCATTTCGACAAAGGATGAACCCCTCAACATGTTTTTGAAAAACGAAACATGGCATTAACAAATTGCGTCCTTCAAATTCAACTCCCTGGTGGAAAAGCATAGTCAAATCATCTCGGAGCAATTCCAAATGGTGCAGTACCACACTCTTCTTGTCTTTGTAAAGCCAATGAGGTATCCCGAACAGCAGGTGTCGGGTGGTGAAGCTATGGCCCTTGTAGTTCGTAGTTTGCTTTGAAGCGTTTTGGAGGTGCTCATCAGATACCCGCCTAACACAAGTGCTGGATGTAGCATCGTTTGGTGGCAACTTCTCCAACATGCTACAACACTGGCAACGTTCCTCCGCTGCGGTGTCCAGGGCTGACAAACCAAGTGCCGATTCCAGAGTCCACACGAGAAAGTTTCCCCTTTTAGGGCCTCTGCCCTCATCTCCAAAAACAAGAATCGGTATTGTGTATGCTAATTCATTTTCAGAGCGTACCCTGAAAATTTCAGCGGTGGGTTCATGTTGTCGGTACAGCGCCCAAAAGGATGCACATTGCATAGCATGGTCTTGTGCACCCATCAGCACATGGGGCGCCTTCTTTAACAACAGTTTGATCCAAGTTGATGGCCGGATCCAATGCGTAGTCACAACAGTATCATCACATTGGTGGTTCACAGATTCGATCTTCGCAGGCAAAGAAAGGCCAAGCCTGCTAAAACGATAATGCAGATCTCGCTCGGCGTTCTGCCCAGCTTTCTTCCTGCCGTTCTCATCCAAAGGTCTTTTGCCCTGAGACTTGCCCTGGGCAAGTTTCAAGGCAATCTTCGACTCAACACCACTGACCTCATAGCATGCGTTGGCACTAGAGGAAACTGAGGGCATGTCTAAAGGGAACGCAGGGATGAGGAAGAGGGAACTTACTTATAAGGAAAGGTTTGGCATAAAGGTAGTGGCGGTCAATGTCCAACCACAAGATTTGTAACTAGCAAATCAAGAGCGATTGCGAAATCGATTAATGGCTCGTGCTGTGGCTAGTTTGGCATGGTGAATTCATGGGAATGGTGTTCCACATTGATGGATTGTGACCTAAGCACATCATAGCTAAAGAGTCGTAAGCAACATTTATGCCCCTCTGCCCCAAGACAACCAGTGTGTCCACTTGTCACTAAGGAAATGGCTCCATCGCCAAACGATTCAGCGATGTGGCAGTCCAGAGTTCCTGGGCCCTGGTCATCGTCGGAGTCGTCACCTGGCTGCAAGTAATGCCAGATCACAGGGGTCGGCAAATCCACCGTCCCAATAAGTTGAAGCCGACTGTTGTAACCAAGATTGGTCAAAGAAGTGGGACACTGTAGCCCAAAACATTTCAAGCATCGCCATGTGAGGCTTGCAAAACATAGGAGTGAGGAGCCCGAAAATCTTTGTTGATAATTCCAAAATTTCTCATTAGCTGGAACGTTCAGCCTGTGAAGAATGAGTTCAATAACAAGTGGATTGGTTTCCTGAGTTTTGACACATGCAAAAATTTACAAACGCTTGATGCAGGCAAAGGCAAACTCATTTCTTCAAGCGCGATCTAGCCTGGACATGTCTGCCAGAAATTGGTTCCTACTGGCAGCGGGCCACGAATTGATCTGTGGACCGCACATTCATTCAAAATTTTGTTGGCCTGACCCCCATCCAACAAGTCAAAGCAGTTGTCCCAAACTACTTCTTTCCCCTGGTTGAAGCTTTGGGGGTCGGCTTGGGTGTCTCTTCGGCTTCGGACTTCTTGGCAGGCTTCTTTGCGGCCGCTTTGGCCTTGCCCGAAGCCTTCGCTTTAGGCTTGGCACTTGTTGGGCTCGGATTGGGCGCGCCACGAACAGCCAGCCTCAGGAATGAATGGTTGTGAGATATCACCAATTCGGGAGTTTACCGCAAAACCCTTACCACCCTTGTTGCTCTTACTTGAAATCTATGCCCGCGACTTGATGCGGGAGTTCAGGCAGGCAACTTCAATGGACCTAAGCTGTCCCAAGTATGGATTGAACATAGATTGATTGCAGACTGCAGCCATGATTATTGCAGCCATCCAAGTTTTGAGAGTAGGACTTGTTTTTCGCTTCTGTAAACTTGGTCTTCAATAGCTTATTCTTCCTTAATCGAAGGATGGGAAAGAAATGATGGAAAATAACAATGATGAAGCAGAAGCAGGTTTGGATAATAGACAGGCATCTCTTTGTTGAACCCCTCCACCATGCCATTCTCATAGCATTGGACGATACTGTCATCAATGTTCGATAGGCCGTTCTTCAGTTTCTCGCATTGATCGAGCAACCTCAGAGCTATAAACGTGGGGGGTTGGAGATCAGCTTACCCAAAGCACCGATTAGTTCAGTCACCAAGTCCAATATGTTTAACAAAACCATTTATTCATCTAAACAAGGCACTTGGTATGCATAGAATTCTTCTCGGGAATGCCCCGAATCTTCTTGATGTTCTCTTCAAGTTTGTCCAACTGTTTCGAAACGCACCTGAGCACAGCCTGAACGACAGTAGATGGTTTGGGTTCCCTTTCAACCTCCGGAAACTTGATCTGTTTCAAGATCTCCTGTTGGGCCCCGCCATCATCCTCGCTGTCACTCCCCATTGAGTCATCAGAAGGGTTGCCGCCTGACGCCTCAGGAGCTTGTGCCTTGGACTTACCTGAGCTGGAGGCACATGGACCAAGGGTGGGCAGATATTTGAGGGGGAAATGAGGTACAAATCCCACCATGGCGAAAACATAACAAAGCCTAGGGACGTTTGCCATCATCATCATCCATAAGGGGGAATTCATCATCAATTGATCGAACCTTGCCCGAGACCTTTTTCTGTTGGGGCTCTTCAAGTTCCTCGTCCACGATCTCTTGGTACACAGATCTCCGGGTTCTCCTTAGTCGGTTAGTAATAAACATGTTGACACCGAAGAAAACGTAATGAATGCATGTAGCACTTGCCCAACATGATTGCGTGACTAATTAAGGTCATAGCTTTTTTTGACCCTTCTGCGACACAAGAGCCCAATAGAGATTGCCCTCGCCATATTCGCTCTTCCTTTCGGGTGACCATGCCAGCGCATGCTTCAAGAACAAAGGAAAGAAACAGTTCCTACTAACGAACCAAGACTTAAGATTTCAAACCCATGCCCACTGTCCTCACCCACCCAGGGCGACTGGCACAAAACCTGTGCACTCCACGGATCTTTCTCCTGGGCCGAACATGTGAATGATAATGATGTAGTAGTGGCACCTTACAACCATCGTTGATTATGGAGGGGCACCACATGAGTTTGAACAAAACTGCCCTAGCAAACACACCATCCAGTACAGTGGATTTGAAAAAATGGAAATGCGGAGACGTGTTCTTTTACCAAGCAACTCCGACCAACCAAGATTTTCCATGTCTTCATCGGTGAGAAATTCATAGTTGCTCTCCATGGTTGCTTCATCGATTGCTTCGTAGATTTTTCGCACTTTGCGAACAAAAACATCCTTTCAGGGAAAGGCCCAATTGGAAGCTTCCACAAATAGAAGTTATCAGGACCCGAGACAAAAAGCATTGCCCCCATTGGTGTATACGCGGGTTGCATCAAGGAGCATGGTGATGATGGTCAATTAAGTTTCGAAGAGGTAAGGTGCATCCCCCTTTTTAACAACAGATCTCCAGTACAACACATGATAAGTTAAAAATGACCATAACACAAACCATTTCGAATACTGGCTTCCATACTTGTTGAACAGAAATCACTGGGGGGGTTATACACGGCGCAATGCCAAAATTATGAAACAAACACTTGATGTGTCAAAGGGTCTGTTGAAACAAGATAATTTCAAAACAAAAGCACTAACAACTCAACTTGTCAAGCTTATAAGCTAAGTTTTACTACCATCCTCACAGCCTCTATTCAAACATGTAGCTATGACATTTAGTACGTATGATGAAAGCACTGTGCAGTAAAACCACATCATGTTTTTTCCAACCAGTCAGCCATACACGCACACACAAATACACACAGAAAACCAAAAATAATTTTAACCCCAAACCGGTCCGGTTGGTACCCACTTTTCTCAAAGAGTAAGGCCACCTTGAGCCTTCGATTGGGATCTAGGTAATCGTCGACAACCTCTTTTGGTAGCTTCAATTGTCCATTGGCCTTTGGGGTACACAACCTTCGAAGTCGCTTGTCGATAGCCCCAGTAGAAAGCTTCGTTGGTGGTGTCACCGAATCATCAGCAAGTGCTTCATCATCCTCATCACCAAATAAACCATTCGCTGCACCCTTGATGTCACCATCATCACCATTCCCTTGATCCATTTCCGCATCACCATCATCACCATCAAAAGGGGTATTGCCCGATGTCTCGGTTGGCGCTGTAGCACTGGGAACAGGACTGTCTTGGACCAGCGTGGGTTCGACAAGATCCTCACCGCCTTGCTTCGCTAGCACCTCGCTCTTCTTTGGGTACATGCGATCGCAAGCGGGCTTTGCGCCCGGTTGAGTCTCAGGAAGCCGATCGTAAACCTAGGTTGGAAATGGGAATTTCATAGTCACCTAAAGTATCAACATTCAATTGGTTGTATACTGTGGGAGAGCCAAACAATATGGAAGCTGACCAACACCCTTACAACTAGCCACCTAAGATTTTGACCTGTAAGCTGTTGAAGAGAAGTAGCTCGTGACTCTGGGATACTGGATGCTGGTGAAGCAGAGACGGCAGCACCATGAACCGGGGGCTGAGAATTCCCAACTGGTGCCTCAGGTTCTTTGGTCACTGGTTTCATAGTCTCCTCAACAGCCGCCTTCTTCTTGCGTCGAAGTTCCTTGTTGTGATGCAGCTATCCAAGAGGTAGGGCAAAGCTATGCCAAAACACAAAAGCATCACATTATTTATGATGGAATATATAAAGTATAAGTATGAAAATCCAAGGGTTCAAAACTATGCTTGATAACCGACAAAGGGGCAAGTAGGCGGTTTTTCTCTTGAAGCATTTGCTGGTACAAGGGGTCGTCCATCACAGACGGAGGATGATTCAGCATGACTGATAGCCCACGGTCAAGGGTTGCAGTGGACGACATGTTTGAGCCTTCACCCTTCCAAAACATAATCACATAATCTACCCTTGTTGGGGGTATGTTTTCTGAGGTCAAATCCAAAAGGAGCCAACAAAGTTGTTTTTCCAAGAACTCAGCAACACACACACACGCGAGCCAACCCTGAAGACGCTCAACCAATTTGAACCCCTTAAATCCCCTTAAGATCATTCAAATGCAACCATAATCCACTGCTAGAAAAGGTCAGATTTGGGTGGACGGGTTTTTCCGCCGCAATCCCGGGTTTTTCCGCCGCAATCCCGGGTTTTTCCGCCGCAAGTGTGTTCAGGATTTTTTCTAATTTTTGCACCACAATCCACACACTACAGCTTGAATTAGTTTTGGGGATGACCAGAATTGTTTTCATCCCAAACTTTCTACATAGTCCTTCACCATTGGTTGAAACTCCGGTGGAACGGAAACCTTGCTGGAATTGGCTAAGTACTTGATGCATGAAGACAACTTCGCATCTTCCCAGCGGTCAGTGTCATCACATTGCTGCACCAACTGAGCCAAAGGAGTCTTTTCATCAACCTTTCAGGGAGGAACTAGTTTGAACAACCAAGTCAACCAAAGGGGTTTTGTAAACACAGCTTGTGCCCCACAGACCCTGGACCTCACGTGGCTTAGGCTTGCTTTTCAGCAACACCTTTCGGTATCGAAGCATGCGAGCGCAAAAGGCAGGTGGATAATCCCTGGGCCGGTGGAAAGCGGCATCACCATTTTAGTACCAGGAATTCTTTCATGTGTTTTATCCAAACCAGATGCATAGCCATAAAACTTTGAATGTACCATCCATTGCAATCAAAGGGCTGTGAATCTCGTAGGGAAGAAGTTCCAGCATATCGTGCTTTTCCACTCTTGTCCACATATTTGCGAACCAACCGAATTTGGTTCTTTTGCTTTTTGCGATTCAGCTGCCCCAAATCCATCCTCCAAATTTCAAAGGAAGTACTCCACAATCTAGTCCGTTTGTGATTGGGGTGGCCGAAATGTTTCATATAAAAAGCTTGGAGCCAAACCTTAGCATGAACGTCAACATCAGCAGCAAGGATAACAAGAATTCAACAGCAATAACAACAACAAAAACAAAAACACATAATGTGTTTGTTTTCGGGGTGTTCCATTACTATCCCATTAACTATCTCACTTGGGGCTATGCGATTGCAAATCCTATACGCAGTTCAAGTGTTGGATAAAGCCAACAAGTTTAGCTGGTGTTATGGCCAAGTAACAACGATTCGCTGTTTCAGGAGTTTCTTGGTAAGCCATATCATTCTCTCATGTTTCATCATGCAGCTACTGTTCGGCTGCTCCCACACAGGCACGGCATTGAAAGCCACCAGGAGCAAGATGTACACTGCACACCTATTCAGTCGGCATGGCTGTCCCCCTGGCTTTCCCTGGCCATCAACTGGAAAAATGGTTGCCTTCGTGATTCGAATGATGGTTTCCCTGAACACTAAGAGCCGAATGTTTCTTTGAAAAGACTTTCCAACCCGAGCCTGGATACCATCATGTTGGCGCATAATACGCTTGGACAATTGGTATCCCCCATGGCGTTTAAGCATGTACGCTGTGATGTGCCAACATTGACCGAGACCCAGCTGCTGCATTTAATGCCCATGAGGCATAGTAAGTCGCCATCAGCAGAAGCCAACGCAGAGAGAATCGCTAATCTTGGTTGCGGTGAGCAGCAACTGACATGAAATTAGTGTTTGTCCGATCTGCTTTTCAACAAGTAAACAACTGTAAAGGAACTACTATGTTCAAGGAACATGAAACCAGCGTTCTCGTTGATGTCCATCGCACTCTTGCCACTATGGGGGTAAGCTTCATCAAAAAGAATGTCATGGGCATGAGCCGGAATGTTCAACTCCTGGGCTAGCTTCGTCAACCGTGCTTGTCCCGCAAACAGCTCCAAGACCCGGATTTCTGGAATGGGCGGGATGTCAAGCCAGAAGGTGAGCAGCACCAGGATGATGAATACCTCGACGTGTTAATGCTACCAAAAGGAACGCTCCACATGTGAAAACGAACGGTCCCAAAACGGATGCCCTTAATATTCAATACGAGCCCTCCCAAAACATTTCCCAAAACGGATGCCCTTAAAATTCAAGACGAGCCCTCCTAAAACATCTGCAAGGACACTCCAAGTGCTAGATTTCTACATGGACACACCATCCTTGATTGTGCGTTGATACAACACCCCAACATGAGTTGATGAGTTGATGAGCTGATGAGTTGAGAGCAGGATGGAATCTTTAAGCGGTGTGCCAAACCCAAGGAAACCCTGAAAGCATTCAATCCCAGCAGCTTTGGGAGCCCCCCAATGGATCAAACGTCGGACACCACGTTCGACTTCTTCAGGCGACATGGACCCAAGTAAATCAAAGGTCTTCAGGCTTGCTGGTTTGGGCCAACTGTGGAAGGAATTGCTGCTGCTATGCTACACTTGAGGTTTTGGTCATTGAAGATTGCGCCCAAGTCCATTACCCCAACTTAAACAAGTCAGTGTGACGCCCGGCCAAACCAACTTTCGAAAAAGCTGCCAGGGTCCTCATGGTGGTACCTGGAAAGTGGGTCACGAACTGATCAGAATTTAATGGACCAAAACTAGCTTCAGATGACTTTCAGATCGATCCTACATGTGGCATACCAACACCAGCAACAGCGAAAGACAATGATGTTTTCCAACACACGTTCCCGCCAACAGCTACACAGATCCTAAGTGCAGACTTGGCAGGTTTCACCCCCCAACCATCAAACCTGTGTTGAGTAACTCAGGCTTCACATTTCAAATTTGGAATCAGCAACGATTCAGCAACCCTGGCGTCAGGCTTCGCTTTGCCCACATGGGCAATGGGATCGCTCCACTGGATGGCCAAGGCCCGGTTCACCTGAGCTGGACAGGGTTGGAGTGTGTGATGGGTAGTCGGTACATGATTGAATAACGCATCTCAAGGACAGGTTAAAACGATTGGCTAGCTGAGTGGCTCAGCGACCACTTCGTTTGCATATTCTGTTGCCCACTTCTTGGCATAGGATGCAAAGTGTGCTGACGATTGCTTATCTTCTGGAAGCCCCGCCCATTTCTGTCCACAAAATTTCCAAAATGGATCTTCTAAAGAACTCGATCGCCGAACCCTGGGTTTGACAATGAGGTCAAAAGCATCAGCCAAAGACTTCCACCAAGCCTTCGCTGAAGGCTTGCTGGTAGGCTCATAGCGCTTTGCAAAAGTCACCCTCCCATCCCCCTCAGCCTTAGCCTTGCGTTGCCTCTTCATAGCCAGGGGAGCGCCATCATCCTTTGCCTTTGGGGATGCACTCTTCTCCGGGGTCTTTGCTTCAGCCTTCTCTGCTGACTTGTTGTTTTGCTTCTTGGTCTTACGCTTGGGTGTGGGTTTCTTTTTGGGGGTGGCTTTCTTCATGGCCTTCATGGGAGTCTGGTTAGCCTTCCTCTTGGGTGATGCCTTCGCCTTCCCCTTTGCCTTCGCCTTCGCCTTCGCCTTCGCCCTGCCCTTTGCCTTACTTTTGGGTGGGGTATCCACGTATACCTCTTCCTCACCCTCCTCTTTCTCACCCCCCTCCTCACCATCGCCCTCTCCTTTTGTCTCTGATCCTTTTTTGCGTCGCTTGGGGGCCAAAGACTTCTTGAAGTCTTGCTGGTCTTCTCTGGTGATGTTGTCCTACAGGGGAAAAACAATAAAGTCGAACAATGATCAAACACTATTCAAACAATTATTGTTTAAAAACAAACATCCAAGCATAGTTGAATTAGTTAACAAACTATTGGTAAAGAACAATTGAACATTGATGAGGCTAAAGACCTAACAGTCCTCTTCTGCACCAATCTTAGCCAAAGTAGGGCTGTAGTATGGAGTCGCGGAAGATGCAGGTGCAGCTTTAGCAGGGGTACTGGCTTTAGGCTCAACTTCGACGGTCGGTTCATCAACAATCATTGGTTCCCTATCAACAGCAGCATCATGTGGCTGACTATCATCGTGTTTCTCCGGTGAAGCGATCGCAGCCTGAGCCGTTGTTGCCTCTTCCTCCACAGCAGCTTGCAGAGGGCCTGGGCAACCAATGTTTTCTGGTAGCAGTGTGACCTGTTGTTTTTAACATCGGGTTTTTTGAAACCAACAAAATTGGGACCCCCACCACCTCCAGTTGGAAAGCTCTCCGAATCGGCCATCACGCCTCCCAAGGCAAACCCCAACCAACTGCGATATTGACATTCAAAAAATAGACTGGCCTTGCAGGAATTCAGCATGTTGGGTGGCATTGTATTGTAGCGTCTCTCCATCAGGCGCGCCTTAAAGGCACAAGAGTAGCTGAGTTATATCCAAAATTTTATGAGGAACCAACATGTACCAAAACGTTTTCATAGAGACCTGAGCGCAAGGCTCCATGTAGTTGGAACCTGCAAACTGAAGTTCTGCAGGCGGTACTCGGCCATCCGCTGCCTCAGCAAATGGATGGTGCTAGAATGGGGATCTTGAAAAGCCAACATAACCAGCAGTAGAAAACACACCAAGTCTGGAGAAGTATGGTTTAACAATCAATCAAGGTACTCCAGGTTTGCAATCTCTTTGGTCAATGGTGATGGTGATTGAAAGTCTTTTTGCCAAGGCGATCCAGGGCTCAGGGTTTTCATAAGCCGTCCACCTAGAGTCCACGCCATGTACTCGTCAGAATCAACTGGGGTGCTGCTGGGAGGTGTAGCTTCCCCAGATGGTTCCTGACTATCTTCTTTAGACTTAGAAGCATCCTGAAAGTCTTTGTCCAGACAGCGAGGTTTGGGAACGTCTTCATCCTCCTCAGGGGCCTGTGACTCTTCAGGCGCTTCACCATCCCCCCCACCTTCGCTTTGAACCTGACCTTTCTCTTTTGTCTCTTGTTCTGCCTCACCTTCTGTCCCACCTGCTCCCTTGTCTCCTGAACCCTCTCCTTGACTCTCATCTTGCCCAAGGTTGCTTTGAGACTTTGATCGAGACTTGGGCTCCCAATGCTTCATCACAAACTCAAAAAGATCTTGGAGAATAGGATCCTTGGCTCTACGCCCATTGTAAGCACATGTGCATGAATGAAACAGCGGAAACCCATCACAAGCCGAAGCAAGTCACCAAAAGAACCAAAACAAAAAGTTGGACAACACTCAGCATTAGTGTCTCTGCGGCGGCAACCATCGTTTCGATGATTGACCAAAGAAACAAAAGATCGGAGAGCATGCGCCTCGCAGTGCACTGGAACTGGCAACGTTGGCAACCTCAATGCTGCACGCAATTTGCGCACCTGCCAGCCACCGGAAAAGTAACTAGTGACTAGTCTTAGAGCAACCAGTGGGGAACATCACAGCTTACTACATTGAAGACAAACATGTGTGTGTGTGTGTTCTTAAGTTTCGCCTCGTCCTTGGCATCTTCTATGTAGATGGTCTTTGGACAATCTGCAGTTTGTGGGCACCACTTCTCAAGCAAGGGTTTGACGAAATCCACATTTGTAGACAATGTGTCCAAGGAGATAACACCCACTTCTTTGGGCGATGCATATTTCAACAAGCTCTTCTCTTTGAGCACTCTCCTTCGAAACTGACCGTTGCTTTCCCAATCTTCGGCCAACCCCGAAAGTGGACTTTCTCGAGCCGCCACCGGCATGGCTAAAGCCACAGAACCACTGGGCGCCCTGCCTATGAGCTGAAGATCCAAATCTAACAGGTTTTTCATTCGGTTGCTTTTGCCATCTCACAGTTTCAGTTATCAGCTTCAAGTCAAGGAAAAACAAATTAAAGTCCATTGCGCGATTCATGTTGATCAGTCAGCAAATTTAGCAGCACCACAAATTAATGAGTGGAGGTTGCAGAGGGCACTGGTCTCAGCCGGAAATGACGAAAGCTTCCCTTGGCCTTGGAAAAAAAAATGTTGGACCGGGTGATCTGGACTAGGACTAGCCTCTTGACCCAAAATAAAGTTGAGATTCAGACCTCACACCCGTTGGTCAACGATTCGAAATGGCCTTGGGGTTCAGCCAGTGAGAGAATAGCTGCTACAGCCCTCAGCTAAAGCAGTGGTCCCATACTAGGGCGCGAACGCAAAGTAGGGTCCATGGCCTAAGCATGAGTCGGGTAGTGGTTTGGGTTCTAGGCTGGTTCAAGTGTAACAAGAGTTGGCTGGGGTTGGCTCAGTTACTGACACAGAATCTGGTGCCATCCAAAGCCACCTTCAGGCAACGAACCTGCGAAGGGCATTAAATGTTTCACCCAAATACCGGAATAAAACCACCGTGAGAAGTTCAAGGCTAGAACAGCCCCAAGTTGTTTCAACCCTTTTTTCCAGCTTCCATCAAGACTGAAGTGCCCCTCAAGACCTCACTCTTTGGCAGGCACCGGGCCGATTGGCTCTTGCTGTTCATAGCCATCGCCATCTTCATCGCCTGAGTGGAGCGGCACGAGGCTATGTGCTGATCGCGAACAAGCACAGAAGGGAAAGTCTTAATCCATGGTCATGCTTTCTTTGGAAGTTGAAGTCCTAGTGACGTTGCTTCTCCCAAGCTCGAAAGAACTTAGCCAATTCGTACACTGAACCCTTTGCATCGAAATTCTCCACGATGCAGGTAGCCATTTCACATGTCATTGTGTCCTCCCAAGATGCAAGGCATTATACTTCTTCAATATCCACCCCATAGTTACCAATCCCCAAGAAAGAGACTAATGAAGATCTAATGCATCATGTTTGATTATCTTTTTTGTTGGGGTATGGTGAAACTGTAGGACTGTGCTTTGTGTTTGACAATCTCAGCTGTCCTGGGGGTCCACTGCTGGCCACAACACACGCTGCACTTCGACGTACCACTTGCGAGGCAAATCATGCAAGCCTCCACTCACAAGGTATCGGGTGCAAGGTTCTTAAGGGAACTGTAAACTCAAATGCAACACGTATAAAGAAAACAGGCCTCGGTTTTTCAAAATGTCCACTGCAGTGGCCATGGTAAGATCGATGACCAAGAGTGCAGCTGGTTTGGGCCAGGATAGCTATGGGGACCCTGCTTGAGTTCCAGTGACCTTGTGCAAAGCTGTGCTGATTGGCAAAGCAGTGCTAAGCATTGAAAAAAGCAAGGCATGGGGTGGGAGGCGCCTGCAAAGGAGCTGGTGCCACTTAATTGTGAGCTTTGAGCCAGGAATGGTACCATCAAAAGAAAACTGACATTAAGAAATGGAATCTGCCGCAATGGATCCTAGATTTGAAATTCTGCCGATGGACGGGAAAAGCTGCCGAAAGGAGGAATCGACAAAAAAAATTGTCTCAAGAGTTTCTAGGTATATTCTGATATTCGAATACACCACTCAGTTTTGGGGTCCCCCACTTTGAGAAATCACCACAAATACTTACAATCAACCTTTACCAAAGCACATAGCTTTGTCCATTAATAATTAGTGGACAAATTGATACTGGACATACTGCAGCTTCAGTCGGCGATACCCTACTGATGGATGACCCCAGATGTTGGCTGGTTACACTCAATCTGAGCATTTTTTCCTGTAAGCCAATGGGTTGAAAGTCTTGGGTCCCCCGGTCATCACTGGTTTGAAAGCACGTGAGGGAAAAAATAGATGTGTGTGCGTGTGTGCGTTTGTTTGCTTACTCCGCTTGACGGCACCTCGTTCATCAAGATTAATTATTTTCATCATCTACCATAATCACCTGTAATCTACCACAATCATAAATTTGGCTAGCACATGTTGATATTCAATTATTGATGATCAAGATGGTCCAATTCCCAGGAAGATCTATAGGATCGATCACCTATCTAGATTACTCATCACTTTTCTATACTCGCTGCCTTATTTGTTGCTAATGATGCTGGCCTATCTATCCAATATGTCGATCACTTATTTGATAGATGAGTTTTGGAGGATTTTATTGATCACATATCCACCTATCTCAATTTCTATTCAGTTTTCATACCTATAGCCTGTACTTAGGATCTAGAGGATCTATCACGTGTCCAATTGTTTGATCACTTTTCCACCTCGTAGTTTCTCAAGTCACAGGGGACACCCCAGTTTTGATCAAGTTTGTTCACCACTCAGTAATAAGCCATCCAGAACTTTGGGGTCCCTTATGGCTTGAGAAACCACCAGATACTCGTTGTTTAATCAGAAGTTTGCTGGTGATTGTCCCGTATTGATACCTATTTTTTCATGCTAATGACCCCGACTACCACTACAATCTCTTCTTATGAACCATCATTAGCCATTCCTAATCATCATTGACGATTATTAACCATTATTGATTAAACATTTTGACCACTACTAATACCATTGTAATTAGCAGTTATAATCCCCTATTCACCATTCTATTCCTTCATATGTCCTTTTAAAATCCACTATAATACCTTGTTATCCATTCTTGAGCATGGATTCCCTATGATTCACCAATGACTCACCCCAGATGGATCATTCAGTTGGTATATCCCCTACTCTTCTGACTTATTACCATCATTCACCAACCAGCGCTGAAGTCACCATTGGTTGGTTAGAGGCCTTTTATCCCCTATGCACCTGTACAATCCCCTATGATCGACCATATTGCTTGGTTAATGGCCACATGAACCCTAGATAAAACCATATGATTGGCCATGATTGACCATTGAAAAAGATCATTGACCATTACCAGCCATTATCAGCCATTATCCTCCTGTGGATCCCTTCGGGTGGCGTGTCGTCCAGGCTGGGTTGACCAGCAACACCGCCATCATCCTCCGCGATGAGCTCTCTAAAGACCTGTGGCTCGGAGATCGCCACGTTTCGCTCGCTGGTTTCTCAACATGGCGAGCGACCGGGTCAAGCAGTTCACCAACCAACCAATGGTTAATGATAGCTGGTTAATGATTAATAGTAGGGGATGATAACTAACAACTATAGGGAACATACCAGCTAGATATGGCCATGGGTCAATATTAAGCAACCAATTTCATGGTGGATAAGTTCACCAACAAACTAAAGGGAAAACAGCCTGGTTAGTGATGGGGAACCAGGGGGACTAAGGGTTTTGACCCATAGCCACATAGGGAACTCCCCAAGTTATGGTAGGTTAGTTACTATAAATGGCTTATTTTATGGATGATTTCGGGGTACCCCTATTTTGAAAAACCTCCATGTAGCTGGTTCGGGAAGTGACTGGTCGGAAGAGTAGTAGTGGTTAATAATGTTTGAAATGGCTAATAATGGTTGATAATGGTTAATGGTGGTTAATGATGGTTGATAGTGGTTAATGATGATAATGTTCAACAATGGTTAATGATTATTATTTAATCATGGTTCATAAGAAGCGATTGTAATTGGTAGTCGGGGTCATAACAATAAAGAATGGTTGATCATAGGGGATAATCACCGACAAACGATGGTTAAACCAGAAAAGATGACGGACGAAAACATTTGGCAGCGAGAATTGAAAAACCAAGGTTTCTTCGATGGTTTGATTGATATTCTTTGATTTTCCCTACTATTAACAAATGGTTGCTTGGTTTGATAACAATATTTGCAACAGGATCATAGCAATAAGAGGATCAATCTGTGTTTTGATCTTTGCCAATCACACATGATGATGGAAAGAACTTCTAACGCAGGAAAGATCACAACATATGCGTATTCTAAGACAACACACACGGAAAGAAAACTCAAACGATTCAGCGGCTCGAGATTCATGTGATATATGCGTCATACATTTGGATACTGGTATGTTAGATTTACATGTTTATGAATGTGGATGGTATACATTTGGATGATATCTTATAACTTGGGCTGGTTACAATCCCTGGCAGGCATGAGAAGGGCTTGCATAAGGGTGCTCTCACCATCATCATTAACCACCATGTACCCTCACCCGCATGGCAACAACGCTCCTGGAGCCTTCTCGAACTTCTAGTACGTTGATTGACAACAATTTTAGACTGTTTCCTCATCCCAAATAGCCTGGAGGCAGAGTTGGTGTCCCCAATGGTTCAGACTTCTTGGTTGATAATGTGGGACATCAAAATCACCCAGGTTGTATGACTGGTTGATGGACTCGCAGTGCGACTGATCTACCCAGCCATGACGCTCTGTTTTGAGGGAATCTGGGTACCAGTGAATAGGGAAACATCAATAACTGGTTGATGGTTTGATTGACATGTTTTTACTTCCCTAGTAATTAAAAACAAATGGTCGGCCACCAGACAATGTTGCGAAACTACAGCTACAGGTGTAAGCCTTTTTGGGTTTCGGCGGTGCTCTTCACGAGTTGCAAATTTCAATTGTCACGACATTTCACCACTATCAACCAGGACACCATTGTCAACCACCACTATTCATCACCAACCGTTCTCAATGATGAAGCACCACTAACCATTGCAACACTTGATATTGATACCACAATCAGCCATAGGAACCATCAAATCCCAGGCTTTTGCAATCCGAATTTCCCTTCGATTGCTGGATTCTCCCCCAAAGATCCATTGCCTGGGGTTTTTTTACCGGGATCCCAGGACACACCCACAGGTCATCCCTTCGTCCAAGCCCCTGGCTCCTTTCAAGGCCCGGTATCAAGTTGCCCATGACTTTGAGCTTTGACTACCCCTCCGTCGCGGTGCGGCGATCCGGGAACTTTCGGAGGGCTTAAGAACGGTTCATAGTGCTCAGTATAATTTTGATGCTAAGGTTGGTATGGCAATGGGCCAATACTAACCAACCATAATGGGGGATAGTAACCAACAAACTATGGGGAAAACAATGGTTAATGATGGGGGAACCAGGGGTACAGGGTTTTGACCCACTGCCATATGGTGCGTATGAATAAATGATCATAACAAGGCTTATAAATGATATGGCCTGATTAATAATGGTTCATAATGCTTATAATAAGGCTTCATAATGGTTTGTAATGATGGTTAGTAATGATAATCACTTTTTAATTTTGATTAATAACCACTAATAACAACCAATGGTTAGTCAAAATAATTGCTGATAATTATGATCTTAATATGAGTTTTCATCAAATCGTGTTCTTTAGTGGTTTATTAAAACCTACTCCTTTACAAACAAATGAACTGCTTGATAGTGGTTAATGAGTGCTGATAATTATGATGCTTAGTAACTTTGTAATGGTTTGCCTTTAACAATAGGTCAACCTGAGGAATGGCTAATAATGGTTTACTCACGAGGAGGAATGGGTGATAACTATTGATTCTTGGGTGAAGAATCGATTATCAACAAAAAAGGTTTCAGAGATGTTTATTCTACTCGGTGGTTTAAAACATTTCTTTTTCCCTAGTAGTTATTAACAAATGGTTGGTTGACACATGTATATGTTTCATAGGGGTGGTTCAACCACCAACCAGATATGATCATAATCAACCATCATTACCAGATATTAACCATTATTAACCATCAAAAGCCACTAGTTAACCATGGGTGGTGAGCACCACCAACCAGTTATCGCTGCAGAAAGATGCAAACGAATGCGATTCGTTGCTCATCAACTCTTTCATCGTGCGCTATGAGTTGATGGGATCAATTACATGCGCCGGTGCTGGAACCGACGTATCACCTGACTGGGGGCACTAGTGTTTGATCCATCAACATCTCGGGGGGCACTAGTGAAAGCTAACCAACCAATCAACCAGTCAACCCACCGACCATTCCACCAACCAACGAGCAGACCAATCCACCAACCAATGCCAGCGGGAGTTCTCTCGCACTCGGCAGGCCATTGCAGACTTCGTGATGGATCAAAGCAAGATGATTGCTGGATGAGCATCAGCATGGATCAACCCACATTTGCCTTGATGATGACGCTTTGAACATGCTCATTGATGGCAGATGATATTAAGCTCCATCATGCTTAAGAACACTCAACTATAGCTTAATGCTGGCTTATTCCTGGTTTATGATTATGATGATTTGTCATAGGTACAGTCTGAACATGTTTGTGGATTGGTTTCATGCCAGGATGAGAGGAATACTTTGAATTAACCAAGCCAAACATGATTCAGGAGCAGAATTGTTTTAGTCGGTGTGCGAAAGGGTGGTGGTCCCTCTCGTTTGCCACCTGTTTGGGTTGTTGGATGTTGTTGGTATATCACATCCGATTGATTATGATGCTTGAAGTAAAATATCACAACCAAATCCAAATCAAATCAGGTTTGTTGGTTGATTTTGGCTTAGGGATTATTGATGCACAGATCCTGGAGATGGGCATTGAGAATAGTGGCTACTCATGGGGATCCATGGGTCCCGCCCCAGCACCGCGCCAGCCACTGCAGCTGTTCGAGCAAAGCTCCAGCTGCGTAGACGGGCAGTTACCAAAGCTCTAGTGGGTGTTTCTCAAAATAGGGGTACCCCTAAATCATCTAATACTAGTCATTTATAGTGATAAACCAACCATTTCTTGGGGTCCCCTATTTTGAGAAATCACCAGATGTTGAAATCTGATGATTTTTCCAGATGCACTGGCGATCATAAGCCGCTCCTGGCTTGGCACACTGATCTTCCAACATCTTCCAACATCTTCCAACATCTTCCTAGCGGCCATCGCTTGTCGTTTCCGGGCTGGGGTGTCATGGCAACGCCACCATACCGAGCGGCTGGGAACTGCTCAGACATGGATGGACTCGGCTCTTCCCAGTGCCCCAGCGCGAATCAAAAAGAAGCCGTGGGGTGACGTGGATGGTGGCCTACAGATGGTGGTTGGGGATAAGTTCAGTAACAATAGTAGGGGATATATGGCTATGGGTCAATATTAACCAGCATTAATGGAGGATACTAACCAGCAGAACTATAGGTAAAACAATGGTTAATGATAGGGGAACCAGGGGTACGGGGTTTTGACCCACAGCCATATATCAGCTATATGATCCATATATGGTGGTTTCGCAGAATAACGAACCTCAAGTTATGGTTGGTTTGTTACTAAAGCTGATCAATAACTTGGAAGATTTGGGGTTACTCCTCTGACTTGAGAAACACCCATGGTTCAAAACATTTGTTATTTTAATTGATTATCATTAACAATTGGTTGGGGTTGACTGATATTTTTCATAGGGATTGAAACCACCAACCAGTATCAAGTCACTACTTCAGTAGCTCTGGTTTCAACCTCCAAGCTGTCCAACAAACGGCAGCAGTTTTGACCGAAATCCACTGTCCGCTGCCGGCGCTTCAGTGACCATGCAGCTGCGGCCGGGATACCCAGAGTGCGACCGAGGAGTCCCTGTCGCTTGGAAAGTCATCGTGTGGTGGTAAATGATCCAGTTTGGGGACCCCATTGTGGGGGCTCATAATCTAACATTGAACTGCTGGGGGCCCACCTTGTAATGGCTGGTGGCTACATATCATTTGTGATTAATTAATGATGGTGGTCATCCTGGTCCGTTTCTTGATAATGAACTGGATGATTCAGTGGATTCCTCTATTTTGAGGAGATGGTTTGCAAACTGGATGATAGCTGTGGGTACCCCTATGGCTTGAAGAACCACCATATTTCATGCGCAAAGGAGGCGGCGAACAGTAGTGTCATGCAAGTTGGCGGAATTGAACTTGCCAGTCACCTGGTTGTGGATGCCCCTGTACCCTTGGCTGTTCACATCCGACGCATCACCAACCTGGACATTTTTGTTGTGATTTTCATCCATTGACTTGGGATTATAGGTAAGCCAAAGTTGGGCTCTTAGCCACATACTGTTGTGTTTGATCCATCTGGGGAGGAGGGTCGGTAGATATCCCTTGGTAATTCCAATGGAAAGTCTATCTATTCTTAACTTCAATACTTCGATATATTTCACTGTGTATCTTGCTTACCGCTTACCTGAATTTAGTTTGATTCTGGAGTTCAAGATCACTAAATGCGAGCACAAACACAGCGCAAACAGGATGACCCCGATGCTTGTTGACCCTTGCGGCCGAGGCTGCTCTCATTATTGTTGATCTCGCTGCTATGGCAGGCGGGCCTCCCACTGGTGAGGAATGTTGCGAGTGGAATGACCCGGGAGTGATTTAGTAACCATATCTGGTTGGATATCAGCACCCTACCTGTAATTTAGCTGCCTTCACACTTCGAATGGACGTCATGTGCATGGAGGTGAATGAAGTGCCAAATGTTATCGATGACAAAGTGGAAATGCATATTCCCTAAGAAGTCTCTGAACAGGGCAGCACATTTGACGGAGAGAATCCAACTCTTTGGGAATTGACGTGAAGAGAGGAGCTTGCAAAATCGGAGAGCGCAGGACAAGATGGATTTGGACACTTTTCCATTGGGTCCATTGGCAGGAATACAGCTCTGGTCAGTAGTTTGATTGACATTTTCTTTTTTGTTTAACCGGTATTAACATAATTGGTTGGTTGACTAATATTTTCACAGGCGCTGAAACCACCAACCAGAGCTGATGACTGGTTTTGGCAGTTGTTCAGTCAATGGACCAACAAGAACGAGTGAGATGGAACCAACACTTAATAACAAGGTCAATAACATTCTGTTAACAGCGAAGGACGATGCTAGAAAGAACCAGCAAAATAGGGATACAACGCCTATAACTAACCCCCAAGCTTGCACTTACCAGTATAGTAACCAACCTTCAACAACACTGGTAGAAACCACTTGATTACCTACTACAATGGCAACTGGAAGCATGTGAACCTCAGATGTCATGCCCCAGCCTGACGGTGTGCTTTGCCTGTTGCATCCTCAACTAGATTTCTGGCCGCACTGATGGAAGAACTCCTGAACTGCTTCGTTTTCATGGAACATCAACCGTTTCAACATGCTAAAACACCATGCGCACAAAGCGACAGACTGCCACCTGGTGCAGGATTTTGCTAATGGTGTTACTTGTGTTCTTGATCTTTGATAGCATTGTGTTTTCAACGGTTGAGTGTGCTTTCAATAAGATTCATGCGCTGACTCGCCAGTCTTAAAAGGCTGCCTATTTGTTTGAGGTTCAGCACGTCCTAGCAAGTTGGCATATCAAGAAGCCCAATGTAACAGGACACGCACATACTCTAGTCATGCTCAAAATCGTGCCGTCTCATCAAACTGAGCCTTACAATTCCCGGCCGTTTGCTTGCGGTGAACCTCCCACTAAGTGCAAGTAAGTAGCAATCTGTAGCAATGTTAGATTCCATCCCTGTACAAGATAGACCCCCCTTCTAGAAGTTGGTTAATAAACCATTAAGATTATTTTATCATGTTGAGTCATATATCATATTTAAATATGTATGTATATGGTAGTTTCTCAAAATAGGGGACCCCCCAAATCATCCAATAGTAGTCATTTATAGCAATAAACCAACCATTTTGGGGGTACCCCCATTTTGAGAAACCACCAATATATATATATATATATAATACCTATAGTTACCCTGGTGATGACCTCACTTATCGGTCCCTTGGAGCCTTGGCCCTTACCCAGATCGAGCCTCGTGAGGCGGTGCGGTGTGAGGAGGACGAGGACTTGGAGTTTGAAGAGCTGGACGAGGTGGGCGACGCCCGGTAGCACCTGCGGCAGCGCCATGAGTTTCGAATGCCGAACAATGGAGATGTAAACTCGATCCGTTAAAATGGATGTCCAATTGAGGAGACTTGCTGGTTTTTGTTACGTGTTTTCTCATTTTTCGCTATTTTTGGTATAGTTGATTGATTGAGCAGTTGTTTTTTCATCGGTTGAAACATGTTGGAAGCAGCAACCAGGGATAGTGAGAGCCATTTTCCTCGTGGATGACCATAGCTAGCCCTTGTGCCACTTCTGTGGGTTTGATTTCCAGTGTGAACCAACAGTTTACTCAGCCATGGGGCGGCTGGCCAGTTTCGTGGCACAATTCATCACTTGGCTATGCTTCTGTAGCCTGATTTTTTCAGGTCTCAAACTGCCACAAGTGAAGCAACACCCTGGAGATTGACAGTTTTCAGCCATGACAACCATGATTGCAATTCCGCTGCAGATGCTGCGGATGCCAGTGCCGAATGTCAACGGATTCCAGGTGCAAGTTGCCATGCAGACTGTGCCCAGCAATGCAACCCAGGTCGGGCATAAGCTTGCTTTATGGTCATGGTAATCATAAATTGGAAAGTAAGAATGTGTTGCTGTTGCTGCTTTGTTGTTGCCCTTGTTGTTGTCGTTGTTTTCGTAGATGGTGTTGTTATTGTTGTTGATGTTGTTTTTGTTTGTTTGTTTGTTTGTTTGTTTGTTTGCTTGGTTTGTTTGGTCATTGGTCTGTTGGTTGGTCTGTTTGTTTGTTTGTTTGTTTGTTTGTTTGTTTGTTTGTTTGTTTGCTTGGTTTGTTTGTTCATTGGTCTCTTGGTTGGTCTGTTTGTTTGTTTGTTTGTTTGTTTGTTTGTTTGTTTGTTTGTTTGTTTGTTTGGTTGTTGGTTGGTTGGTTGGTTGGTCGGTTGGTTGGTTGGTTGGGTGGTTGCTGTTCACAACAAGTTGTAGTAGTAGTAGTAGTAGTAGTAGTTGTTGTTGTTGTTGTTGTTGTTGTTGTTGTTGTTGTTGGCTTTATGGTTGTTGCTGTATCACTTTTTCGATTTCTTACTGAAATTTTGGGGAACCTGGTAACAACCCAAACAAGACGTAACTGGTCGCTAGTACTGTGGCAGCTGTTCTTGCATAACAAGATATGGTAGAGTGACAGTGCCTGTTTGAATATAGACGTGAAACATGCTGGTCACTTGATCTTTGTGTTTTTAATGTTTCTTGCATTTGCATGAACAATGCTGGATAATTATAGAATTCATAGATGTATGTTTCAATCTAGAGTGCATCTAAAATGAATAAGATGCCTGCACGTGTAACATACTTACAAAGATCGAGGAAACTACGAGGAAATACGGGCACAAATTGCTTCCCAACGATGGCCTCCCGACTCAGATCTCCATGCTTCCAATGGCTCTCAGCGGTTCCCCTGGCACGGTTGGAGCCCCGTGGCCGGCTGCGGGTGCAGCTCCCTCTCCGCAATTCGTAGAGAATGCGAAGGACGATTTGACACAGACGACGACCTCGGGAGATTCAGCCACTGATGACGCGTACCTCGCCATGTTTTTAGAAGGAGCCAAGGATATGTTCTTTTGATATCCCAGTCTTTCCCATCCATTGTTTGGCAGTTTTCGATCTGCGGGGTTTTGGTGGTTTTCACTATGTTCTGTTTTGTTTGTTGCCGTTTTTTATTGGATTTCTTTTGTGTTTCCTCGGGCCAATAGCAGTGTAATCCGGGTGATGGTTAGCGTTTTCCTATTAGGGAGAGTATTGCTATTTTTTCAGTATCTCAGCGATTTTCGAAAGTGTCAGGGATTGGCAAATCCGATAGCTTTGGGCAACGCATTTTCTGCAATGGCTAACAAGGTTTCTTGAGTTCAATAAGTATATAGCACGCATGAAAGAGCCTTGCTGAAAGACAGCCACATATGAATACTTCAACGAGAACATATCAAAAGGATTCAGGGACTTAGTATTGTTTGAACATTGATCATATTTCTACCTGTATCAGGTTTCGCTTTCGGGATTTCATCAACTCGGAAAAGGCAACCCCAAGTTCCCATGGTGAATGTAACCAGCTGCGGGAGGGGGTTATGTTAAACCTACATCGTGGTTTCTTAAAATAGAGGAACCCCCCGAAGATATCATCCAGTTTATTAACCCTTTATAGCAACAAACCATCCATAACTTCAAGGTCCCCAAAGTGCTTGAGAAGCCACCATATATGGAAAATGTAGTTGGTATATCTTATATATATTATTGTGAGTTATTATTCTCAGCTTCATTGACCATTAATCAGCTCTTGTCAACCATTGGTGGTTGAGCATGTCCTTGGTTGCTCAGGTGGGATGAAGATGTCCAGACTACTTATCGCAAGCGGCCTTCAAAGAAGAAGCGTCAGTCGAAGGGACCAGGATCAGCCACACACGTTGCCATGGTCGATATGAAACACATCGCATAGGACGACATGTGTTCGCACTTGTGATACATGACCTAGTCGTATGATTCCATATTAATTAGTGAATAGACATATAATTATCATAGCGTATCATATATAACCATATCATCATATGATATCATATCGTATCATATGCATATGTTATGTGATTGTTGATTTGTTTAATGCGCCAATGCTTTGTTCCTGGTTGAGATCCCTGTACTTTTTTGCGGCTGGAAACGTGGTCGTCATTCCCAGCAGCGCCAGGAACGCTGGGAACTCCAGTGGCCCCAGGTCGTGTGACCATCCCCGGTGTCCCACGCTTTGACAAGCAAGGCTGTGCCAGGCTGAAGGAAGAGCTGAAGCAAGGCCGGTTTTCGCGGTGCTTTGTTTTGTTTCTATGGCTTTTCGTGTCAATGGTGGTAGGAGTTGGAGTAGGAGTTGGACTGAGTAGGAGTAGTCGTAGTAGTAGGAGTAGTCGTAGTAGTGGTAGTAGTAGTCGTAATAGTAGTAGTAGTAGTAGTAGTAGTAGTAGTAGTAGTAGTAGTAGTAGTAGTAGTAGTAGTAGTAGTAGTAGTAGTAGTAGTAGTAGTAGTAGTAGTAGTAGTAGTAGTAGTAGTAGTAGTAGTAGTAGTAGTAGTAGTAGTACAACTGGTAGTGGTTGTAGTAGTAGTAGTAGTAGTAGTAGTAGTAGTAGTAGTAGTAGTAGTAGTAGTAGTAGTAGTAATAGTAGTAGTAGTAGTAGGAGTACTAGTAGTAGTAGTACAAGTAGTACAAGTAGTACAAGTGGTAGTGGTAGTGGTAGTGGTAGTGGTAGTGGTAGTAGTAGTAGTAGTAGTAGTAGTAGTAGTAGTAGTAGTAGTAGTAGTAGTAGTAGTAGTAGTAGTAATAATAGTAGTAGTACAAGTGGTAGTGGTAGTGAAGGAGTGGCAGTGGTAATCGTTCTTCTTACTGCCTGGTCTCAGGTGCTGATATCTCCTCGTCCCTGGATGCCTTGACGGGGCGTGTTTGGGATTTGTCCCAGCATGCCTACGGGTGCCGCCTGGTGCAGTTGGCCATGGAACGCGGTAGCCAACAGCAGGTGGTGAAGTTGTCGCTGGAGTTGAAGGATCATGTGCCTGGGTGGATTTAACCATGGCTACTAGGGGATAATGAGCAACCAGAATGGTTCAACAATAATGGTTCACCAACAATAATGGTTCACCAACAATAATGGGTTTCACTATGTTAGCGGAGGATAACCAACAATAATGGTTCAACAACTAGCGCTTGGGATCGCCACCAAGGTGCTCGAAGCCATGATTTCGCCACATGCCAACTATGTCTTGCAGAAGGCAAAGCGCACCTTGTGTTGAACGTTTGGCACTTGCGCCAGACCATATTGGCACCCCCAAGACCAATGGTATACCAATGGTTTCCATGGAAAATTATCATTAGCTGTGGTGGGGGCCATGGGTTATTCTGGCACATACCCATTCGAGTTTAACATCTAAGATGGCAGTGCAATCCAGTCACCAACCATTCCACGTGAACATGGCAACAAAGGCTATCAGTTTTTGAATGTTCCCGAGCGGTACCAGTCTTTCTTGGCCCATAGCCAAATAGGTTGTGCCAAGAAACACGCCGCTAGCATCCGCTAGCTGTAATTTGATAATGATATGGTAATGATACTTAGCCAAGATCTTGATAATAGAAGTGATAATGCTACTTAGCATCATAGATGTGATAATGCTGCCTAGCATTGATAATAGGTAATGATATTGGCCTTGATGATGATATGATAATGCTACCTAGCCTTGACACTGATGAATCTTTTGCTTCGCAGCTAGAGACCATGGCGACACAGGACCATCTCGACCTTCTCAGTCGCGCTTTCGCACGGCAGGTTGTGACACGCCTCACTTGGCAAGGCTGCAGCTTTGTGGCCGATGAGCTTCGCGGCTGCGGAGTGTACCTCGCTCGCCATCGCTTCGGTTGTCGAGTGTTTTGTCGCTTGATCGAATTCCATGCGGCGCAGGACCGGTTGGTAGTTTGATTGTCTTTGCTTGACATTTTTACATTTTCCCTAGTAAATGATTTATTTAGAAATAGTTGGTTGACTCACATGTTTCATGGGGTGGTGAAGAACCAACCAGAGGAGGGCGTGGTGACTTTGGTCAAGGAAGCTCTACAAGAAGCAAAGGACATCATGTGTGACAACTACGGGCAGCATGTGGCACAGGCGATCTTGGAGCATGGCATTGAGGAGCATCGCGACATTTTGGCAGGACTTGTCCACAACAATCCCGTCGCTTTGGCTAAGGACCAGCAGGGGAGTTACTTGGTGGAGAAGGTGATTTTGAGCAGCAGCACGTATCAAGAGTCAGTGCTCTGGAAGTTGTCATCTTCCTTGGTCGATCTTGCGCTTTCCCGCTATGGTTGCTATGTCGCCCGAGCAGTTGTGGAACATCCCCAGGCCAATCGATCGCTCGAAACGTCGAAGTTGCTCAAGATAGGCAATGAATTGAACAAGACGAAGCATGGGCAATACCTTTTGGCAGATTTGGGTTTGGGAAATTGCTTCAAAAAGTCTTTGAAGTAGTTTAGTCAAAAAAATTGCGTTTGAAGGCCGGTTGGTGGTTTTAAGCAAATTTATATTCCCCCATATTGAAGGATGATTGGTTGAGAGAGTAAGAAACATGTTTTTTGGATGGCATAATCTACCCTTTCGTAAACGAACCTGGCAATGGAGAATCACCATATCTATCCATATCTTGTAAGGAAACCTCTTGAAAGCATTACTGTAATTATTGCTGGATTTTCATGGATTTTCGGATTTTCCATTGCCATGTTAGATTTACTGGAGAGGGTAACCACCAACTGGACACAGTATGAAACAGCTTGCCAGCTTGCCACCTTTCAACTGCCAATTTGGGCGGTCACTTCCAGCAGCACAGAGATTCGCAACTGGCCGCAACCTTGGATGTAAAGCAGCCAGCTCTTTGGATGTGCTGCATTTCCCCAGCCTAAAGGGCGTTTGCAGTGCATCCGGGATGCTGTCTTAGCCACAGCAGTGTTGTTATTCTTGACTAGCTAGGAAGTGAAAGGTGTTCAAGCCTGCAATCTTTCCTTTTCCTCCCTTCCGTACAAGCGGACATGTGTGGCAGCATGTTCCCTCGTTGAATATTCTCTAATGAGCAATGATCAAGATTGTAAATTTGTCTACTACTGGTGGTCTTGAGGTCTAACGTTCAAGCTGATATTCCAAAACTGTTCAACTAAATGAAGCTATAGTCATATATTCACCCAAAGTCATGAAGCTGTGGGTGTGGATTATATTTAATTTTGTAGTTATTGATCATTGCTCAATCGCCATGTGTTTGGCTTGGGTCACAATACATTTGCATCCACGTGGCTTGTCTGGGTCACAATACATTTCAATGGCCCAATGGCCAAGGGCTCAATCGCTACGTGGCTGGTTTGTGTCCATTTCCATGGCTCAATCGCTACGTGGCTGGTTTGGGTCAAATACATGATTTCCGTGCTGGCAAAAGCAGGACGCTGCATTTTCTGCCACCAATGTTGAGCTCTGCCTTCGTTGAACCGACTCAACCGGGTTGGTCAACCTGGCTCAAGCTCCAACTTATTACAAAATCTTACAAACTTACAAACCTATGACCCAAAAGCCTGAAAAAAGGAGCCCCAACTGAGGCGCATAAGCCGTCCAGCAAGTGGTGGATGGTGGTTCATGTGGTTCGGCGATCGAAAAGAACAAGCAAAGGGGTAGAATCCACCGATACCAAACTCGGGTCTGTGAGAATGATGTGGTAGTTTCTCAAAGTAGGGGACCCCAAAAATCGTGGGTTAGCTACTATAAGCGGTTAATATTGGATGATTTGAGGGTACCCCTATTCTGAGAAACCACCATGAAGTGAATTGCAAAAAAGGAATCTGATCCCTTTGTCAGCATTGGCCAGTTGGCCGGTGCGATATGTTGACCCCCAATGGATGGCCATGATATTCTGGCAGATGAGCGTGGACCCGCTTTATAATAGCTAGTTTACTTACAAATGACGATGATACCAAGATGAGTTCCCAGAGTGTAATCAGCATCAACCAATGATTGTTATTTGGTTGGCGGTTCCAGGAACATTTTTTAATGTTCAAAGATCCTCGGGAATAATGATTTCCGATCGCCGAGCAAAATCTTGAGCAAAGGGGGCAGCTAAGCACCAAGCAGCTCTTGTTGTTCTGTCACGAAGGCTGTGTCCTTGATGCTACTAGCGTCATGAAACATGCGCATGAAATGCTGATGTAAAGGATTCGAAAATGGATGTCCACTTCGATCCGTGGTTTTGCAAGTGTTTCTATGTTCCTCTATATGCGGTATGGCTGGTTGATTAACCAGTTCACATGTTGGAAGCAGCAACCGGGATAGTGGGTATGCAGCCCTTTCCTGATGGATGACCATACCTAGCCCTTTTCCACTATGACCATTGGTGAATTTGTGCGGAGCTGGTTCCAATGTTTTTCGTGGTTTGGTGATTTCCCATGAGTTAATGACGGCTGATACCAGTACCGGTTAATGATAGTTATCATGGCTTACGATGGTCAAATGTTGGCGAAGGATGGTGCTTGTTTTAGTCGGTTGGTTTTAACACTGTTGTTGGTTTTGGATGATTTTCTGACTGCCCAAAAATGGTGTACCCCTGGTTCCGCCAAACACAAACCTCTTGGGAAGAACTCTGGAAGGTCAGGTCAAAGATCAGCCACTTGAGGTACTATGTTGGGCAAGAAGTGGTTTTGTGATTGTTATTTTGAACCACAAGTGGATCCAGCAGATGTTGTGTGCGCAGGCTTGTTGATTCCGGGGAACAAAAGGGTGAACCGAGCCCAACAACCCGTGTGCCTACATATTTGAGATTTTGGTAGTCTCAGTCATGGGCTGCTGGCCAGTTTGTTAGCCTTCGCAATTCATCACGTGGCTATGCTTCTGCAGCCTGATTTTTTCAGGTTTCAAACTGCCACAAGTGAATCACAACGCCCTGGAGATTACTTTCAGCCATGACGACCATGGTGGCAATTCCGTTGCAGATGCTGCCAACGCCAGTGCCAAATGTCGACGGATTCCAGGTGCAAGTTGCCATGCACACCATGCCCAGCAATACAACCCAGGTGGGGCACAAGCTTGCTTTATGGTCATGGTAATGATCAATCGGTAAGGGAAACTAAGAATGTCTTATTGTTGTCGTTGCTGGTGGTGGTGGTGGTGGTGGTGGTGGTATTGTTATTGTCAATTGTTTTTGTTTTGAAGAACCTGGTAACAACCAGAACAAAACATAACTGATCCCTTGTGTTGTTGCGGCCATTCTTGCATGAAAAGGTTATGGTAGAGTGACACTGCACACGCTTGAATATACACACGTACGAAACTCTGGTCACCTGATCGTTGTTTTTACGTTTCCTACATGTGCATGAAAAATATGTGATGATTATTTATATATATATATATATGTATGTGTTTTTTCTATCTAGAGTACATCTAAAATACACACACACTAGGTATAAAAATGAATGCACATGTACAAAAAACATATGGGTGTTTCTCAACATAGGGGACCCCCCAAATAATCCAATAGTAACCATTTATAGCAATGAGCCAACCATTTTTTGGGGCTCCCTATTTTGAGAAACCACCATATTGAGAAGACTCCAGCAGAAAAAATCGAGTCACCAATTGCTTGCCAAGCCTCCCTTCAGATCTCGGTGCTTCCAATGCCGGCCATCAACGCTTCCCCTGGGGTCGGAGCTGCGGCCTGGCCACTGGCTCCAGTTCCTCGTCCAGCCGCCCACT
>VSDK01011922.1:222875-241347 GCA_009767595.1 Symbiodinium kawagutii
AGCGGACCTCGGCAGGTTCGGCGGATGACGGTACGTACCTCGCCATGGTTTGCCAGGGAGATGTTCGCCACTCATATCCCATTCTTTCCCACCCTTTCCGGTGTTTTTTTTGTTTTGTTTTCCGCTTTCAAGATCTTCTTTTTGTTCGTTGCCACGTTTAATTGGATTATTTTTGTGCTTCCTCCTGCCAATAGCAGAAAGAATATGTTTTTTGATGATTAGCGTTTTCCTATTAGGGAGATCGTTGCCAGTTTTTCAGTAGATCAGTGATTTTCCCAGGGTATGTGCCTGTATCAGGTTTCGCTTTCTGGATGTCATCAACTCGGAATAGGCAACCCCAAGTTCCCATGGTGAATGTCACCAGCAGCGGGAGGGGGGTATGTTAAACCTACATCGTGGTTTCTTAAAATAGGGTACCCCCAGTTATCATCCAGTTTTATCAAGCATGTGTAGTAATACATCATCATAACTTTCGGGTCCCCAAACTGGTTTGAGAAACCCGCATGTGCTTGTTGTTGAGCATGTCCTTGGCTGCTCAGGTGGGATGAAGATGTCCAGACCACTTCTCGCAAGCGGCCTTCAAAGAAGAAGCGTCAGTCGAAGGGACCAGGATCAGCAACACACGTTGCCATGGTCGATATGAAACACATCGCATAGGACGACATGTGTTCGCACTTGTGATACATGACCTAGTCGTATGATTCGATATATTAATTAGTGAATATACATATCATATCAAATCATATCATATCAAATCATATCATATCATATCAAATCATATCAAAACACATCACATGACTTCACATCACATCACATTACATTACATCACATGTATCTGATTCTTGATTTTTTACTGCGCCAATGCTTTGTACCTGGTTGAGCTACCTTTTTGCGGCTGGAAACCTGGTCCTTCGCCCCTCCGTGACGCCAGGAATGCAGACCCCAGTGGCTCCAGGCCGTGTGACCATTCCCGGTCTCCCACGTTTCGACAAGCAAGGCTGCGCCAGGCTCAAAGAAGAGCTGAAGCAAGGTGCGGCCGGAGTAGGAGTAGTAGTAGTTGTTGTTGTTGATGATGATGTTGTTGATGATGTTGTTGTAGTAGCATTGGTGAAGGAGTAGTGGTGGTAGGAGTTAGGAGTAGGACTGAGTAGGAGTAGTCGTAGTAGTAGTAGGAGTAGTCGTAGTAGTGGTAGTGGTAGTGAAGGAGTGGCAGTGGTAGTCGTTGTTCTTGCTGCCTGGTCTCAGGTGGTGATATTTCCTCGTCCTTGGATGCCTTGACCGGGCGTGTTTGGGATTTGTCCCAGCATGCCTATGGTTGCCGCCTCGTGCAGTTGGCCATGGAACGCGGTAGCCAGCAGCAGGTGGTGAAGTTGTCGCTGGAGTTGAAGGATCATGTGCCTGGGTGGATTTAACCATGGCTACTAGGGGATAATGAGCAACCAGAATGGTTCAACAATAATGGTTCACCAACAATAATGGTTCACCAACAATAATGGGTTTCACTATGTTAGCGGAGGATAACCAACAATAATGGTTCAACAACTAGCGCTTGGGATCGCCACCAAGGTGCTCGAAGCCATGATTTCGCCACATGCCAACTATGTCTTGCAGAAGGCGGGTCGCACCATGAATCAGTGTTGAATTCTTGGCACTTGGGTATGTGCCAAACGAGTGGTACCGCCAAAACCTATGGTTTTCATTCGTAAAATGATCATTGGCTTAGGCCCATTGGTCCAATGACCCATTGGTTATTCTATTTTGGCACATACCCATTCGAGTTTAAACGTTTGACATTTAAGATTGCATTTAATTCAAGGGGTACCAGTTTTTTGGCCCAGAGCCAAATAGCTTGGGCAGTCACCAATGAAGCTGCCGCTTCAGCTGGAGACCATGACAACCCCATCCAACCCAGTCCTTGCGGCGGCAGGTTGTGACACGCCTCACTTGGCAGGGCTGCAGCTTTGTGGCCGATGAGCTTCGTGGCTGTGGAGTGTACCTCGCTCGCCATCGCTTCGGCTGTCGAGTGTTTTGTCGCTTGATCGAATTCCATGCGGCGCAGGACCGGTTGGTAGTTTGATTCGCAGGTTTCCTTCCTAAATGGTTTTTGAAAATGGGGGACCCCCGAAAATGCTTGGTTTAGTATTAATGATTCTTCTTGGGTGATTTGGGGGTACCACTAGTTTGAAAAACCACCACATGTATAATGATTAACAAGTGTTGACTTGCGCACATTTTTCATGACGGGGCGTTGAAGAACCACCAACCAGAGGAGGGCGTCGTGAAGTTGGTGCGGGAAGCTCTACAAGAAGCAGAGGACATCATGTGTGACAACTATGGGCAGCATGTGGCGCAGGCGATCTTGGAGCATGGCATTGATGAGCATCGCGACATTTTGGCAGGACTCGTCCACAGGAACCCCGTGGCTTTGGCTAAGGACCAGCAGGGGAGCTACTTGGTGGAGAAGGTGGTCTTGTGCAGCAGCACATATCAAGAGTCAGTGCTGTGGAAGCTGTCATCTTCCTTGGTCGATCTGGCGCTTTCCCGCTATGGTTGCTATGTCGCCCGAGCAGTGGTGGAACATCCCCAGGCCAATCGATCGCTCGAAATGTCGAAGTTGCTCAAGATAGGCTACGAATTGAACAAGACGAAGCATGGGCAATATCTTTTGGCAGATTTGGGATTGGGACATTGCTTCAAAAAGTCCTTGAAGTAGTTTAGTCAAACATTTGCGAGTTTGAATGCCGGTTGGTGGTTTTAAGCTAGTTTATATTCTCCCCAATATTAAAGGATGGTTGGTTGAGAGAGTAACACATATATTTTGGGATGGCGTAATCTACCCTTTCGTAAACAAACTTGGCAATGGAGAATCACCATATTTTGTAGGGAAACCCGTGGAAACTAGCTATAAATGGTGGAATTTCCGTCGCACTTTCGGATTTTCCATTGCCATGTTAGATTTACTGGAGAGGGCAACCACCAACTGAAAACAGTATGAAACAGTTTGCCTCCTTCACACTGCCATTTTGGGCAGTCACTTCCAGCAGCACAGAAAAGCAGCTGGGCACGACCTGGCATGTGCTGCAATTTCCCAGCCTAAAGGGCGTTTGCAGTGCATCCGGGATGCTGTCTTAGCCGCAGCAGTGCTGCTCTTGACTAGTTAGGAAGTGAAGGTGTTCAACCTGCAATCTTTCCATTTCCTCCCTTCCGTACAGGCGGACATGTGTGGCAGCATGTTCCACCGTTGAATATTCTCTAATGAGCGATGATCAAGATTGCAAATTTGTTTGCTGGTGGTCTTAAGGTCTAACATTCAAGCTGATATTCCAAAACCATTCAACTAGATATACAGCAACAATCATATTCACCAAAAGTCAGGGAGCTGTGGCTTGAATCATAGTTCTTGATCATGGCTCGTTCATTGCCCCTACGTGGCTGGCTTGGGTCACAATACACTTGCACGGCTCTACATGGCTTGTGTGGGTCACAATACATTTCCATGGCCCATGGCTCCATGGCTCAATGGCTACGTGGCTGCTTTGGGTCCATTTCCATGGCTCAATCGCTACGTGGCTTTGGGTCACAATACATGATTTCCATGTTGGCAAAAGCAGAACCCCTGCATTTTCTGCCGCTGATGTTGAGCTCTGCCTTCGTTGAACCAACTCAACCAGTTGGTCAACTTGGCTCGGGCTTCAACTGAAAAACTGTGGACCCAAAAGCCTGAAAAGGGGCCCCAGCTGCGGCACATGAGACGTGGTTCATGTGGTTACTGAAATCAGCATAGGGGTAGAATCGACCAACACCAAATTCAGGTCTGTGAGAATGATGACGTGGTTTCTCCAGCCATAGGGGACTTGAAAAATCTTGGCTTAGCTACTATAAATGATTAATATTGGATGATTTGAGGGCACGCAGATTCAGCGTGTGGTGGTTTCTCCAGCCATAGGGGCCCCCCAGATTTGTTGGTAGATGAACCGCCTCATCGCTAGCCCGTTACGTAAGTTGGAATGATCGCCTCGAGGAGTTTCCAGTGTTCAGCATCAATTGTTGTGGGCGACCGCCCGTGGTTCCAGGAAGATGGCGCGTTGGTAAATATAGCAATGGCAAATCCATAAGAAAACCACAGGAAAACCATAGGAAAATCCATAGAAAACCACGGAAAATCCATCATTATGTTAGCAAACCATGGGAAATAATCCATTTATGGCGGATTTTCCATTGCCATGTTAGTTTGCCAGAGGCTATGTTCAAGCAACCTTGGGAAGAACGGCTTCCAATAGCAAGATCTTTGGGAAGGGCAGCTAAGATCCCCTTCAATCTATGTTGGGGCGCCGCTTCGTAAAGCAACGGAGGCCGTGTCCATGACATTCCATCCCTTCCTGCAGGAGCCTGAAATGGGCGACCGAGATGTGGAGATGGACAGCGGCAGGGCGCACGGCTGGTGGCACAATCCCTGGATTTCAACAGCCACGAAACCACGTATTTCCAGAGAAGAAACCCCTAGCATGAAAGGTGGTATCCCTCAAAAATGGGCGAATGCGGATGTATTTGACAATGTTCAATGGTTATGTCCAACAATATCCAACAATAGTTTCTATATAACTATAGAACCAATCCTGTTGCTGGTTGCGACAAAAGGGTTGCGCAAACTCAATGTGATACATCCCGTCAAGGACAAGACGAACATTCTTGCATTTTCCTACTTTCCACTATCCCAAGGCAATTCTGGTAGGATTCTTGGTGTACAGATCAGACGGGTCAAAGCAGCATGTAAGTTTGGCAATGACGACTTCAGTCGATCCAACCAACTTTTACCCGAAACAAGCACAGAAGGATAGCTTAGCGGGCTATGACTGTTGGTTGATCCCTTTGCGGGCTGAACCTCAGTTTGCAAATGACAAAACGATGGACAAACAACAGATCGTGTTGGCTGATTTTTTAGAGTCTATCCTTAGGAGTCGGTTCTTGCCTTAGCTGTCCTGTTTCTGTTGTCAGACCTTTAGGGAGTTGATACGGCTCTGTGCACAGCAACATTCCGACAGGCATTCATGTCATAGCGATCTCTGGTGATGTTGATGCGGGTGTTGCTATCGTGGGTGGTGGTGTTGGCGTTGTGATTGTTGTTTTCACTCTTGTGATGTTGTTGCTCGTAATGACGCTGTGTCGGTTGTGGTTCATGATTAGGATGGTACTGTTGCTGGTGCTGCTGCTTGGTGCTTGTGCCGGTGTGTTTGTTACTGCTACAGTTACCTTTGCTGCCGGTGTTGCTGTTGCTGTTGCTGTAGTTGCTGTAGTTGCTGTAGTTGTTGTTGTTGTTGTTGTTGCAGTTGTAGTTGTAGTTGTAGTTGTTGTTGTTGTTGTTGTTGCAGTTGTAGTTGTAGTTGTAGTTGTTGTTGTTGTTGTTGTTGTTGTTGTTGTTGTTGTTGTTGTTGTTGTTGTTGTTGTTGTTGTTGTTGTTGAGTCGTGGGGGCGGTGGTTGTTGGTGCTGTTGCAAGTTGCGACTGCTGTTGTTTAGCATCGTCAGTTTCTGCTATTTCAGTGGACTTTGCTGTTCTCGCTGTGGTTTTTGGCGTGCCATTGCAGGATTTGCCACCAGCACAATTGAATCATCCGCTTTTTCAGGTGCACACTGGGCAGTGGGCTGTGGCTCGCTTGTAATACATGGTCTGCCAATGTATACCATTCGTCATCATTAAATGGGCAACATCCCAGCAAAGGTATTTTCTGTCCATTTGCGAAAGTTTCACAAGGAGAACAATACACGCATGTGTCATGTTCAGGAGGATATGAAGGAATTTTGGTGACACACTTCAACAGCCTGAAGCAACTGAATGATCAACAAGAACATGGAGATTAGCGGTGGCACAACCAAGCAACGTCAGAAACTTCAAACAACAAAGGGAAACCAACGCAGTGCTAACTAAGAGGCTATTGCATCATGTCAGGTCGTTTTGCAACCATTTAACATTACACGCATAAGTGTACAGGAGAAAAGTTAAAATGAGCGAGGCATCCTCAAAATGTATACGTGTGCCTGTTGTTGTTTGCAATTCCCTGCTGTGGTGGGTTACAATACCCTTCTTCTTTATGATTAAATATGGTAGATCATGGGAGGTCCATGTTATACACCATCATCAGTTTACCCGTAAATACCTGGTGATTTACTATCATCAATGGCTGGTGTATTGCCCGCTGGATTTGCCATGACTACACGAACCACAAAACCAGCTTTGTTTAGCAAACCTTTGCATCAATATTTTGTTAACTTTACATGCCATTCTTAAGCTGGTTAGCCTTACCTTAAATATCTGAGCAACCATCAAAACTCCGGTAATTTAAAAGTAGTATTCAGCTGCCATGGCTTGCAAGAAATCTTGAAAACATGAGGTAAGCGATGGGACCTTCCCAAATAGCGATACCCCTTTTGTAATCTCTTGTATTGTTAAAGGTACTTGGAGGGTTTTACTCGCAAGCGATACCCCCCAGAAAATCATATCGTTGAAATGTGCCAAAACTGTGGTAAGCGATGGGACCTTCCCAAATTTGTCCATGGCATTGATTTCGAACCAGAGTTTAGAAAGTCGCACATCTGGTGTTTTCCCAACAAACCTTGGGCTGGTTTGGGATCTCAGATTGATGGTCCATGTCGCATGATTGGCCCCCCATTGACCAATCGAAAAGCAGAAAGTAAGAAACACAATTGAACTGGTTGCCGATACGATCAAGGACCATTAACCATTATCAACCATGGGAAGTCACTGTAGGGTGCCCTATCAAACGGGATATTAAAGCTATTTACTGTCAAAGTCATCATCGATCATGACTCATAATGCTTAGTTAAGTGTATTGATGAACCATGATTAAAGTTTAGCGAAACATTGTTGATTATGATGACATTGAATAACTAATTGCATTGAAAACATATCACGTAACGCAGTCATTTCCCCTCATATTCAATACACGTTTACATGTTTGATCATGTTTGAAGTGATTCTTCTGGATGTCTCATTGCATGTTCTGCAACGCTCAAAAACTACTATCATCACTTCGACCATGGCTTGTCCAAGACATGAAGAACCCGCAATCACCGCTGCTACGAAAGCAGTTGTTGATACAGTCCTGGTCGCCGTCCAACAAGGGTAACCGACATGTAGCCAAGGTGCAAGTTGGTTTTGGACGTTCAACTACTACTGGTTTCAGCTCGACAACTACTCTGTAGTTGTTGGTCTAGACATTCAACTGTGCAAACAACTGGTGATTGCAATTCATCGATAGCTGCAGTTGTTGGTTTGGCCATTCAAGTATTGCTTTGCTAGAACTTTCACCCCTTCACACTACTGGTAGTATAATATTGTGTACGGCTGATAGTTGATCCAAGTTTGCCCAACTGCCATTCTTGCTGGTGCTATGCTGGTTACAAATAGACACAATACCATAATGCTTCAACGGTTAGTTTGTTTGTTTGTTTGTTTGTTAACCAGTATGAATGAGCAGTATTAGATGGTGTTAGACACTATTGGCTAACCCAGTTTTTTAACCCTTATTTACCACTATGATCGACCGGTAGCTACTATAAACCCTTTGTTGATGAATTACGATGGAAAACTCATTGATACTGCGCAATATCAGCCAGCGCTACCTGTGAACTCGTTCCACTATGTTGTGGCTCATGGTGCGATTTGTGATTGCTAACAATGAGGGCTTTGTATATCCATATGATCAAATAACTAGCTTGGTGGGTTTTTGATTGATGTGGCTATGGGCCAAAACCCTGTACCCCTGGGGCACATCCCCCAAATGGCCAAACTTAGTCGTTGTTCGTTGTTTAGATGTTCATCTATCCATTTGTTGGCTATATACATAGTTGGTAGATCCCCTACAATTCTTCATAGTTGGTAGATCCCCTACAATTCTTGGTTATCAACCCCTATGATTGATCATCAACAAGCTAGTGAACTATTGGTTGATTGGTCAATGGCAAAACCTATCCCCCCCAATTCATCCAATATCAGCCACTATAGTAATAAATCAACCATTTTGGGGGGTCCCCTCTTTTGAGAAACTACTAATCAATGGCTTATTATCCCCCAAGCCATGTAATCCCCTGTTGACCATATTTGTCGGTTAAGGGCTACCACCATGACTGCAAAACCATCGTTAGCATTGATTAACCATTATTACCAAGATGATTCACCATCAACGAGCTAGTTAACCATAGGGCAGTGGGTCAAAACCCTGTACCCCTGGTTCCCCTATCATTAACCATTGTTTTCCCTATAAAATGGTTGGAAATTGTCTTATTATTGGCAGGTTAATATTGAGCCATAGCCATATAGTTGGTCATTATCCCCGATTGTTGTTAGTATCATAGCCACCTTGTAGGGCGTAACTAACCATGGTTATAACCCCAGGTGCACATCCAAGTAGATATAACCCCAGCTAACCATATATAGCTGGTATCTCCCCTACTATTAACCACTAACCAGCTAGTTTGGGTTATCATCCCCTACTATTAACTATTAGCCAGCTAATTAACCATGGTTGAACCATTGTTTTCATCCCCTACCATTAACAGCCTAATCAGCATATAGCTGGTATATCCCCTACTATGGTTGGTTATCATCCCCTACTATTAACCAGCTAAACCAGCTACTTTACCCATCGTTGTTGGTTGGTTAGTTGACCATAATAGGGATATACCAGCTACTTTCCCCATGGTTGACTTTACCCATTGTTGGTTAGTTAATAGTCCACTTTTAACCAACTAAACCAGCTAGTTGACCATGAACCTAGCCATAGGATCCACCCGCAGCTTTCCATTCGCCAGTGAGGACTGCTTGAGTCACGCGGAGGAGGTCGAGAATGAGCACGGCCTTTATGACGATTCACAGGCGAGGGGAGATGGTGTGGTGTGGACGTGGGTAAGGAGTGCTGATGACTGAAGTAAGGATTGAATATGTGAACATGATGATGATGATGATGATGATGATGATGATGATGATGATGATGATGATGATGATGATGATGATGATGATGATGATTTCTTCCGTTCTTCCAGTTAATATGACATGAAATGCAAGATGCAATGTGTCGAAGATTGCGTATGTGTGGATAGGTCTCATGACAACTCAGGGGCACAGAATGCTACATGTTTTTTCTGGGGCGAGAATTCCTGTACCATGAGGCTGTCACATCTACTGCCCTGGGTCGATAAGGAATTCTACAGATTGGCACCCCCCGGGTGATAAGGTGATTTTAACCAACCATCCAGTAAAGTTATATCTATCCTCTCTGGAACCCCAGTAAACTAAGCTAAGTTAGCGATCCATGGGGGGGTTACCAACTTTGTCGGTTCTTGAGTTGAAGGGCGGCCACTTGTTCTCTCGTGCTTCATCCACGAAAACGGGAAATCCTACAATGCTGCAATGGCGAGTCCCGTGGCATCCTGGTTGGGCTGATCTGCTCGCTAAAGCATGGCAGTCACCTCCACATGTTGGGTATGAACAAATCAAGAAATGGATAGAACATCCAAACAAGTAGACTCATTTTTAATCCACAATAGTAAAGGGCCTCCCCCTTTTCTTTGCAAGCGCTTTCCTATAGTGGATCCAACATTAGTTTGGATGTTCCCTAGTATAGTTTTGAGCCACAGCCATAATATAGGGAAGCGTGGTTACGATTCAATGGGACGCTACTTCCTGAATCAAACAGTAGAACCATTGGTGAATGGGTCGACAACATGCAACCTATTGCACTAGAAATGCTATGTTTGACCATCATTTGAGTGTTTACAGCCACAACTTTAGATACATTCCTTCTATATAGTATGAATAATCTATCAAATGTATAACAAATTATGATTATGGTTAATGAATTGATAATGTGAATTGTGCAAGTATACATATTACTATACATTTACATCCCTACAATTACACAGTATGTATAATTTGCATTCTACTCCGATCGTTGGTTTGTCCCTTATCAATGTCGGTTACTGGCGTTTTCTTCCGACAGATTATGAACCAAGACCTCAATTAATTGATGTTCACTCCGATTCCGATCCATCAACTGACCACTAAGACAATTTCTTGACCACTATCACTTGTGAATTAGCCATTCATTTGTCAATGAATGATCACCCAACCATTCTTTAGGACGGTGACAACATGCTTGCAGGTACCCGCAATTACGATTTGGTGAACATAGCATGGTAGATACAATATTTGGCTCGCTCGCTGGCTCATGAACCAACTTCTTGTGTTTTTGTTGCTATAGTATGTCAACATCTACATAAAAGCTGTAACAACTATAGATTGGTTTATAAACCAATTATCTAGTATAAACCATTTAAACCATTGGTTCTAAAACTCCTTGGCTGCTTGGCTTATAAGCCATTCTATAGGATAACTTGCTGCTTAGGTTCATCCACTTTGCCACCAACCGCTGTCGGCACTCGCCTGGGCTGTGAGCCTTCAGGGTGGTGCCGCTGCTCGGACGAAGCGAGCCGCGGCGTTGCGAGAAAAGACCCGCGGATTGATTGAGAGCCTCAGCAGCAGTGCTGAGGGTCATGATGGTTGTCAGTAGTGTTTATGGCCAATGCTGGATAATTGATGGCTAATGATGTTTGATATATGATGGTTTCTCAAGCCATAGGGGACCCCCAAAAATGGTTGGTAAATTGCTGTAAATGATTAAGAAAGGATGATTTGGGGGGTTCCATATTTTGAAAAACACCTATATGTCCATGAGTTGCAGTGAGTGAAATGGCTTTGGGTCAAGCCACCAAAACAGGGTACGTGAACTCGGATCCCAACAGTTCAACCAGTTTGGTTTGGGGGATGTTTTCCAGGTGTTGACCCGCAGCCAAACGGGTTGTTTGTTAACCATGACTAGTTGGTTCACTAGTTGGTTGTTGACCATCACTACGCTTCAACATTGTTGATTGACAACTCTACTGTTTTGCAATGGTTGGGATTGATACGGGATGATAAGCAACAAGATTAGGGGTATACCGGCTATATGGGTATGGGTTTGCTGGTGGCGGTTTAAACTGCTTGTTTTTTTGTCTTTTTTTGGTGGCTTCCAATAGACTAGTGGGTCATATTCGTAACTCTATCTATAGATGTCAAATGATAGTTGAACAATGAACATAAAAAGTACATCATGTTGTTGAAATTAAACATGCAAAACCTTTGGTATAGACAGTATAGATAAAGAATAGTAGAACCCTATCATGTACCATCCAGATAAAACATATTTCACTGTAGAACAACGTTTGCAGTGACAAAAAGATCACTGAACATACAATTTCATAATCAATTATCTAAGTATTATACTTGTGATCAGTGAACAAAATAATAAGATACCAGTGATTAGATCAGATCACTGAACAACTACTGTCATCGACGATCGCAAGCCACTGGTGATTCGTGGACTTGCAAACCAGCGCCTGACTGTGGGACTGGGACCGCAACAGTGCACTCATCGATCTCTCGGGCCTGGGGCGACTGGTGCTTGTCCTTGGTGACTGATGGTCACAGCGCTAATCGCGCTGCGATTCCTGGGGACTGTGCGCTGGTTCCGTTGTTTTTTAGGAGCTTTGTTGAAGGCTTGGCTTGTTTCTGGCAGGGTTTGGTTGTGCTTGTTGGATTGTTGTGGTTGTCCCCTGTTATTATAGTGGTTAATGTTTGGTTGTTGTGGCTGTGCGTTTTTTCCGTTCTGTTTCTCCATTTTGTTCTTCTAGTTGGGCCGCACAAACCTGGCAGAACTGGGATGACGCTTTCGGAGCGGATCCTAGATTTGCCGGGGCGGGTTGTGTCCCATGACGGCCCCAACAACAACAACAACAACAAAAACAAAAACATCGACAACGACAATGACAATGACAATGACAACACGTATGCGCATTTCACATGTTGAAACACATCTATTTGTGAATATGTTGTTTGTGTGTGCATGTGGGTATGTACGTATACATGCCTCATTACCGCATGCATTTGTATCAACATATTTACATGTATTTGCTGTTGTATTAATCGTATACTGCTGGATCCAGCTACTTGTAAAACCATCAACAGGCCTCCCGGATATGGCACTGAATTATCGGCAAAGCATGGGTTTGCGGGAAAAAAGCTGCTTGGGTTTTGTGACGACATGTTGGCTTCGCAATATTTCTTTGGCTCGCAGGTGGCTAACAGTTAACTCCCTATAGTGACTCACCAGACAGCCACGAAGCAACCGAGCAAGCACCAAAGCTTCCCTACTTGTCCCCTAAATTGGCTGCTCGGAATTTCCATAGGAACTTGTATTTCCTGATTGCCCCAATTAGCTGGATCCAGGATCAAGCTGGTGAAATCACGACTCGTGCAGCACAAGTAGCGATTCGAAGTGTGATTCATAGTGGTGATTCCTGGTGCCGATTCATAGTGTTGGTTGATGATGGACATTGTGGATTTAGTTTTGATATCGATTTGACCTTCCGAGGGGATACGTAACCATCATTAACGAACATTGAGATGTCTTTTTGGACCGACCGTTGGCGCATGATATGTGTTCTGTCTCATGACCTTACGAGCAAAGGGCACACCTGTGGTTGTCCATAATTAGCAATGATGCCCCAAATGACTGGTTTCCCGGTTCAGCGTTAAAATGGTCACAACATGTGATGGTTGGGAGGGTTAGAGCCATTTAGAGTAGCCTTTCTTTCCTATCATGGTGTGTTGTTTTCCAAAGATTTGCGGGGAGCATGTTCTTGCAGAAGCAGCAGATGCAGAGAAGCGGCCTGTGGATTCGGCGATGTCAGGAAAGAAGTACCCAACTTTGAAGAGAAGTTTGTGCAGAAACTTGAGGACATCCTTTGGGTGTGAGGCTGTCCATAGTCATGGGGTACCCCGACATCACTCGAAACACCATCATGTTTCGAAGGGAAACCAATCATCTCTAGCCGGACATCCATTCATGGGCAAGTATAGTGATGTATCCGAACGTTGTTTGTAAAACTTCATTTGAGCACAAGTGTGGACCGTGACATAACTTCTTGTTGCAATATATATATATATAACGTTTGGACATGAACCAGCAAACATGACTTAGTGATCAAAATGAATAAATTAGTGATCAAATTTAATGTTGGTGATGGTACTTGTTGGTCTATGGCGGATTTTAGGACAACTTCACCAGGGAGTGAAATCTCGCCTGGATGGCTACATCATGCCCAGCCCACAATGAGTGTCAGCCAACCATTCAACAAGAGCCATACGGAACTATTGACGGTTATTTGATGTTATTTGCAATTATCACGAGTTTGGAATCACTGCCCATGCTAATAGACCTTCTTAATGTATGGAAACTCCTTAACTGCTGGTATTTACGGTTACACTGACAGCGGTTTATTAAAGCTGGATCTACCCGTTACCAACCATCATCAATCATGGTTGTCGCTTATTATCCCTGCTGGATCTAATCTTAGTACTGATAATGCTTATTACCAACCATCCTCATAGATCTACCACTAGTCCAGCACCCCTTAATCCCCGGAGAAGCTGGATCTAATCCCTGTCCAGTCACGTCTTTCTCAGTGCTTGGATATCAAAATGTTCGTGTCAATGTCCCTGATGATCAGCATGCTAGGCACTGTAAAGCCTGATGACAGTCAAAGACATCCCACGCAATCACTACTTGGATGAACCTCAATACACCCACAAGTGGTTCACCTTCTACTTGGATGTTTTATTACGTTAAATACAGAAACGAAGAAACATGATCACCTTCCCAAAGTATTGTTTTAAATTTAAACAATGTTCATGGTTTGATCAGTTTGATCACATATTTGCTTGCTTTGACCAATCAACATCACATGCTATGGGTCAATATTAACCAACAAACTCATGGGGGATAACCAAAAATAAGTGGGAAAACAATGGTTAATGATGGGGGAACCAGGGGTATGGGGTTTTGACCCACTGCCATAATACCATCACATAAAATGTACCATCATTTATCGTCAGATGATGGTAGCCCACATCCGGCCCTTATCAGATCATCAAATTGGGTTCACTATCTATCAAGCACTTATTGACCAGCATGAACCATCATTGTCCACCATTAAACATCAATCATGTATCCATTTGAACCAGTATCAACCACTTTGATCATGTTTACCAACCATTCATCAACCGCCACAATCTAGCCACTTTCATCCACTATCAACCATTCTGAATCACTATTATATAACCGTTATCAAGCAGTTGTCCTTATGTCTCACCCAGATGAAAGGTTCATTCAAGGTCAATGTCCAACCTTTTTCACAAAGATAAGCAAAAACTGTTTCTTGTTTTTTCTCAAGGTCAAGTGCCCACTTGTTTCACCAAGATAAAACATGTGTCCTGTTTTTTCTCAAGGTCAATGACAACCTTTTTTCACCAAGATTCCGATCCCCATTCTGAGTGCCTCGGTCGTGGCCATAGGACATCCACGCGAATGGTGGGGGGTTCGGCGCACCGGAGTCTCGACGAAACAGGGATCTTCCAACGGTCATTAGCGGACTCCTGGGAGAAACGAAGTCACGGGGTACAGCCATGAACTAGTAGTGGTTAACCACAGAAATGAGTAGGAAGCAAAGTAATACGTAATATATTTATATATAGCAACATGTAGTAACTATAATCAGAATCATGCATTAGCTATGATTCATTAACTATCACCTATGCTTAAGTTTGGTTGATGATGAACTATGAATTTCCCAAAAACATGAAAGCATTGTTGACTAACTCAACAACTAACTCAACAATTCAGAAATAAGACATAGTCATAGCTATGATTTTTCAGGCTTACCACGGCACTCAGGGGCTATCGTTGAAGCCACAGCGCCTGCTGGTATCCGTGCCGTTCCCAAAAATCATCGGTTACTAGTCCCATTGTTGGGATTTTGATGTTACTCTTCTGGGTGGATTACAGCTACTACCTTAGCTTTTTAGGCTTTTTGGTTGATTTACCATATGGCCACTAAAAGTTAGACTTTTACCAAGGGATCGAAAAGCCACCAAGTCATTGTTTCAGAATGATTAGTACCCAGCTCGCCAATCCACATCACTTGTCCTGAATAGCAAAGCCATGGATAGTGGCTATGGGTCAATATATCCAACCATGGGATCAGGGGTACCCCTGTGCACCCATGGATGGTCATTGGGCTGCTTAGGATGCCTGCGATTTTCTCTTCAAACATCACGAGCTCTGAATCATCGAGCGGAGCGTTGCGGAGCACAACGCTGGGGCCGTTCCTTCAGCAGCTGACAGCGGGAACGTCAAAAGCGCGTGACCCGCGTCGCTGCGAAGGTCCATTGGTTGGTCGATGTTGGTGCCAATGGATTTTGTGTACTTTCAGGAGGATCATCACACGATGAGTTAGCAAGAACAGTGTATCATCATAATCATCATGTGTCTTTAGTTTTGATCATCATGCGTCTTTAGTTTTGGACGGGATTGATTATGATGTTCTTATGCCTAGACATTACACATTACATGCATATTTGTCATAGAGATTCATAGAACACGTCCCAAGCCTGAATCATTTGTGCCAGGCCGTGTGTGTTACTGCTTCACCCTGGTGTCGTTGCTTGTCGCGGTGATAATGGCGGGATTCAGCCACTTTAACGGTATCCACGGAAGTAGTTGTTTATTTGTTATCAACGGTCATTGTGGTCGGCAACAAGTCATGAAACGTTTTCCTCCCCTGAAATGATGGGATTGGAAATGATTGGAATGCACTTGCGGTATCCATCCTCAAAGTGGCTGGTGCTTTTCTCATTGTAGGTTGCTCCGCTGCAAGGAACAGTCACTGGAATCCGATCAAAACCAAAATGTCAATCAGATTGCTTCTATTGCGATGGCAATAATGTCTGCCACACGAGTATTCCCGGTACGGCGTTCCTAGGTTTGCTTGCAAACACACAAACACACACCAACGTACTTACCCAACTGAATGCGCACATAGCATTTACGGATACATCGATGCATACATACTTACTAGCATACACTCATAGGCACATAGACCTCTTGATGTGTATATATATATATATTACATAAATATATAAATATTGCGTACCCTATGTGTGTGTGCACTTGACGTGTGTACATGTTCATGCCACAATGTGCAAAACATCTTGATACACACGCTCCTTGGGATGGAAACTCAAAATCCATGCACCAGCTTAGCCACATCAGTGGCATCGTTTCACTGGTTAGCAGCGCTTTACCCGACGTGTTCATGGCAGCGCGTGATAAAAGGAGATACGTGTACCATGTGGGACAGGGGAATGATGTAGCAGCAAGAAATGGGCAATAGGGCATTCTTGTTTTTCCTTGCTTTTCTTCCAGATTGTTTTTTGAGTCATTTCTTTGACAAAAATTGAATCGGCAACGCCACAAGGCGACGCACCATTTCCTTACACTCGAGCGAGTACAACGTCATTTTGGTGGAACCTGACGTTCTGGACCACGACTGGCTGTTGGGTTTCCCTGAGGCAATTTCTGCAAGGAGTCCAGGAAGCTCGGAGAGAGGCGCTGCAGTGCCGCATGGCGTTGGGGCTGCCCTTCGGCACTGCGCGTCTCTGCATGGTGACACCAAGGGTTCACCGATTCCGTGGGTAGTTGTAGTCATGTTCTTGGGTTCTGGGAGCAGCGACAGTGAGACAGTGAATGTTTGGCTGACAGCTCGTGGCTGACTCTTTGTGAACAAGATTGTGATTGGCAAAGTTGTAGCAACATGTTACAGAATAAATGACCACTATTGCCACAAGTGTGTTCACTTTTAATCAAAAAGGGCGGAGCATCCTCGACCACTTCACATCTCTAACCAGTCATGAAGCACCATGATGGACATTCGAGTCACTATTGACCAGTAGGCCTCTACTGACCATGTCTTTTTAGCGCAGTCCTTACTGGGGTTACGGTACCAGGCAGCCGTCCTCGGGATCGCGCAGGAACTTCACCAGTCGGTCGATTCATTGAAGTCCCGCATGGTGGAGATGAAGATACCTGGCGCAGTGAGAAGAATGATTCACCAGCGGGCAAGTGGGGATATTAGGGATTGTGATAGGTAATGAACCTTTAAGATATACTTATAGCATATATCATACATCTGTGAAATTTACAACATAATTAGAATACAACTATGTTCATACATTTTTATATATGCAGCCGGAAATCTGCGGAGCCTAGATCATACTCCATGAGTCGATAGCAACTCGGTGGACCAGCAGCTCCTGCACCCGTTGGATCTACGGTGGTGGGTGGCCTTGGCTATCAAGTATCACTGACATTGGGATGGGTAATATCCCACAGTTCATGCTTTAGCCGCTTGATGGTTAACTGGTTAACTCAACGATGAAGAGTTGAACCAACACTTCATGGTTATCCAGCACTTGATGCGAAATAGTCAACTCATAGGTTTCCGGAAGTTATCCTAGTTGATGGTTATGTAAATCAACCAAGGATAGGCATACATGAACAAAGATAGGTGAGTGAATCTCCCAACACTTGGACTAGCTTGGTCATTTATTGGCTCCTTTGTTGCACTATGTGTGACTGGGGTAAGGCTTCCAGGCCAAGTGAAAAGGTCATTTATTGGCTGTGAACAGCTGGGCTACAAGGCATTGACCCAGAGCCGCATTTGTCAATCAATATTTTGTTCAACCAACAACCACCAATTTCAATATTTCAATGAATAACTAGTGATGTTTCTGAGATATTATCGGATTACAATCATTGTCGTAAGTCATAAGATAATTCCCGCAGAAATATCAATAGTTCTCCATCATGAGTGTCAATGATTACTAACCCCCCCAATGAAGAATGTTCAACCTTGATGTCACATCAACAGTAGTGCCGTTGCTCTTCGTTGGTCAGGTTACCCTGATGGATTAGCTGCATGCCAAGTCCTGACTCGGTCATTGATGTTATTCAGATGCCATCGTTACCTGGAGAGCACCATTTCCTTGACCATATGGGGTGGGTTCTCAAACTAGCAGACCCCCAAAATGGATGGTTTATTAAGGACAATGACAAATTATGGATGATTTGGGGTGGTACCTTGATTTCAAGAAACTGGTCGTACCATGATGAAAGGTAGTTTTGTCAGGATCAATCATAGTTTTTCACCGTCAGAGAGCAGACTTGTTATTTTTTTCCATGATCATTTGATTATGGCTAATCACGAAATTATAGTTGACCAGCTGGAAAGTGAATATTGCCGAGTTCGTTTTCCATACCATGACTACTTGGATGATCATTGAAATTTAGTAACTTGCTATGACCCATTCACAAATCTTAAAAATCCTACATTCACCATTGCTACTAACCTGTTGCCTGCGGTGGGATGATCATCCAAACAGCTGAGCATCATTATCCCATCATTGGTCCCACCTACTTGTGCACGGCTCCGTTGCGTTTACCCACAGCCACCCAGGAAGAGTGG
>VSDK01011922.1:250385-289428 GCA_009767595.1 Symbiodinium kawagutii
AGGAATGCGCAACAGGATGGTGTGGACATACTGGGTACTCATGGGCCCATGTTATACATGATTGAACAACCAATGACACAGAGAACTTTGAGATATTCCCCTAATGGATTTGACGTGGATATACCTAGGATGCGTCTAGACATCAGTAGACATACTAAATATACATTGGTAGACTTATGTACATGTATATACTTATATATGAATGAAAGTTGATACATATCATATATACATATACCCTTGTGCCGGGTTATGGCCTCGATTCATGGCCGCGACTTAACAGGTCCGGAGGCACCACTACCTGTCAGATTTCTGTCGCACCAGCAACTCAAGAGATTGGCGGGCCATGTGTCCTTGGGGATGCTGAAGGACGATGGAAGTTGACGTCTGGAGATCAGCCACGATGATCATTGTTTGTGCACATTTGTGTATGAGGCTGAAGCAACGCAGATTTTCAGGAATGGTCATCATCAAATTTAACAGGTGCATCGTTGTCATGAACTGCGGCACCCAGCACTTGAAATGCCATCGTTTTGGCGATGCTCTGGGTGTCCGAAACATGGGCCGGTCCACAAGTGAATTGCGCTCAATGGAATAAAATGCAACTGGCTTGTTTTTCCTGCGTCGATTGGCTTAAGCAAAATCCACCCATTGTAATTCTATTTGCACACATGACAAAGCATTCCCGCATGGAGAGGAAATGAACATTAGTCCTTTTCATTGTTGTTGCGAAATATCTTTTTAGCACTGCACCTGTCTTGAAAACAGTAATCAGTGTTGACCAGTGTGGTTTCAACAATTGTTGCGCTGAATTATATATTTTCACTGTTTCACATCTACCATTGTTTCCATCGATCTTCGCACATTGATGGTTTGGTTTGCATTGTTGTTCTGCTTCCCTTGTGGGTACATGGGTTTGAACATGAAGATGTTTATGATCAATATTCCTATTTTTCCCAGAATTGTAAAAATGATGGGACACCTATGAGTCATGTTTCAATGATACTCATGTCAATGACTGCCTAAAGCCATGATTCATGAGAATTACTCACGTGTCTATATCCACAGCCTATGTTATGATGATACCTCTGAGTAGCAGAAATCAACAATCGTTAACAGATAATCCGTCATGAATAGATCATGATAGTTGATCAACTATTGTTATAAATCAACCATTATTAATAAACCATGACCTTCAGTTAATAAATGAACCATTATTCATCAACCATTGTTAATAGATCATGATTAATAAGCCGTCATTAACCATGACCATCACGGCCCAATCATTCACCATGTCCCCATCACACCACTCGAAGCCGAAAAAGTTAACCGCCTTCATCCAAGTCCTGGCCCCAGGAAGAACTGGCTGAAGCTCGGGGAAAATGCAGCAGAGAGGCGGCAAATAGGGAAACTGCCGATTAATAATGGTTAATAATGGTTGAGAAGGGTTAATTAATGATGGTTTAACATTTACTAGCATTAATCGTGATGATTTAGCAGTTTCCTCCTGAAGAGGCAGCCACAGAAAGCAGTTTAACACGGATTAATACTGGTTAATTTAAGGGTTAATTGAATGGTTAATTGAATGGTTAAATTATGGTAAATAATGGTTAATTGAATGGTTCATAATGATGCTTGAACATGGTTAGACAGTAAGTTAAGTAAGTAAGAATGGTTAATAACATCAATTGATACTGATTATATCGGTGCTAAAAAATAGTTGTGTTTTGTGGTCAATTTTCTTCAATGGTTGATGAAGGGTCCACAGAACCAATTACATTGGCTACTAAAAGGAAACAAAATGAAAGACATTGTCAAACGATCTTAATATATCTGAACTATTCACAAGTGTTAAAGGAAACAGTATCATGGGTAAACACCGGTGAGTATATTCTTAAGGGTGGTTTCTTACTATGGATCTCTAAACTCTAATGACCCATACTTTTTTGTGTGGGAAGATGTTGCTACTTGCGATGGTTCATTGCTGTACACAAGCAATAATCTTTGTTGACTCATGTATGCGATAATTTTTAATTACGGTATCAACAGCATGAAGATCTTCGGTGAATTGCTCGGTGTGTCATTCTCGGTGGTGTTGCTGCTTTATCTTGTTGTGTCTAACCAAAGGCTTGGAATTCTACTTCTGAACCATCAAAATTTCGAGATTCTTGGTCTATAAACAACCATCAATTTACGATTGCTGAAGCATCAAAAACAATTGGTAGGTTGACCTGTAATTCCATTTGTGTTTAGTTTTAACCACCATCAACAACAAATTCTTGACCGCCATCAAATAAGCATGAACCAACGACTGTCAGGTGACACCAGGTCAGGAGTGTGTCAACACTTTGCATGATTATACTTTTCTGAACCCTAATCATTTCCGTGGTGATCATTGTTCGCATCATTCATGGTATTACTAGCATTCAATTTGAACCATTATCGAGGAGTAATTTGCTACTAACAATTAGACTAACAATGATGAATGGTTAAACAATAGATTACGTATCATCAACCGCTAAGTTCTTAACATACTCAGAACTGTTAATTTGTCATTCTTCACCATTTATGATTTGTTCAACAATAATTATCCAATGGTCAGTCAACTGGTTCACAATCTTAATCGCCATCCGACGGCATCAGGCCGAAGCCTTGAAAAAGATGCAGGCAGGAACGCAACAGGTTGTTGTGTGGGGGTGGATGCATGGGGTACGACCAAGCCATACGCTGGTTGGTGGGTTTTTCAGGGGTTCTGGTTCCAGTCATTATTAGTGGTTGACAATAGGGGATTATCACCAACAAACTTCTGGTTAAGCAACTACTGGCTGGTGGTTTGATTGATTTGTGTGATTTTCCCAGGTGTATTAACAAATTGTTGGTAGGGGATTGCTTGTGGAGTGACTGAAAAATGGATAGGTTGATGGATAGACATGGAGCGACCCTGACAGTTGCTTGGGAGGGAGGGAGCCGCGGCAGCGGGGTATCCCAACCAAATTATGGTAGACAATGATTCGCCTTGGTACATGGTAGATAAATCATGATGGACCAGCATCGGCCAATAGTGCTTTCATGATGTTTCAAGTGATGGTTGATTCTCCATTGTTAACCATCATCAAAAGTTGCATGCTTAACACTGTTGATTGATGAGGATGACCAGCAGTTGAAGCGTCATAGATGTTGTTAGGTGTTTGGGCCACAGTTGAGGATGGTTGAAAGGCACGAAGGATTTTGATGACGGAAAGCACCAAGGGGGCTTGTGAACCAGAATCCTGGGGAGCTGTGGGACGTGATTGAATCGTTCGATGTTTCTCATGCATCCATACTCTCTCCCCGAAGTGTACCCATAATGTATAAATGACCTTGATCACTTGGGACTGATTGGAACATGGTGACGTTTTGCATTGCCACGTTGCTTCCACATGGTGACGCAGTACCAATGCTGACGAAATCTGGCCGCTGAGGTCAAGGAGGAGGCGGCGGCAGCTGATTTGAGTACGGACTCTCAGGGTGGAGCTACTACCCGTGCTGGATAGGTGGTTGGTTGGATAGGTTGGTTGGTTGGATACGTGGTTGGTTGTCCACTTCGCCCTGGTGTGCCCTAAAGTTGGTTGGTTTCCCATAGCCATAGTGGCGAACTGAAGTTGATTGGTTAGTAGGTTCTACCATGGCGAACTGGATAAAGCAGGGTAGATCTGAAATGGTTCAGTAACACCAACTCAGAGTGAACAAACATCTAGAAGAACAGAAACTCAATTTTTTGAATCTACAGAAAGAGGCTGCACATTGTGTGTATGTGTGTGTGTGTCATATTGGGTCCTCATAGAAGGCGTGTATTTATATGTATGTATTTATATATATATGTACATTATAGATCATTGTAGATGTACAAGGCGTGCACATACAGATAATGTACATATGTTCTTTGATGCGACTACAAAAAACATATGGTCATGGTGGTTTCTTCAAATGGGGGGTACCCCAAAGTTATGGTTGGTTGATTACTTTACATGACTAGTAGGCTGGATGATAACTAGGGGTAGTTTATTTTGAGAAACCACCATATACACACATCATCACGCATCTATGAAACCATTATGAAACCATTAGCCATTATAATCGTTAACCATTTGCTGGCTGATTAGGTTTAAATCCACTGACATGGGGATAACATCATAAAATCATTAGCCGTAAGCCGTTAACGATGATTTAATCAACCTTAGATTTTTTAATAATCATAAATGATAGCCATAAGCCATTAAATCGTAGCATTAGTCATATAATCATTAGCTGATTGAATCATAAGCCACTGGCTGATTAGGTTTATAAATACCCTTGGAATATTAACCTTAAAACTCAAAATGGTCAAACCATTATTACATCGGTAAGCATTAGCCATAAGCCATTATAATCAACCTTAGAATGGGTCCACTGACCACTGCCGTTGAGTGCTTGAAACTGGGCCATCACCGCGGGAGCCCCAAAGGCTGATCATGGCTCAGGTCGCTTTCGCATTCGCGTGGACGAGCGTAGGCAAGGCGCAGCGACGTTGCTAACCGCCTGGGTCGACAGCGGCTCCACTTCATGGTTGCGAAGGTCACCAAGGGTGACGCAAATTTCTGGCTGGTGGTTTCAAACTTTTTTTGTTTTCCCTAGTAATCATCAACAAATGGGTTGGTTGACTGATATTTTTTGTAGGGGTTGAAACCACCAACCAGATTTATTTGTTTTCTTAAATATGAATCCAACAAACTTATGACGCTTTTGATTTGAATCTAAGTTTGTTTTTTGACATGTGTCTTCACGTGAAAAGCACCTCGCGGTTCAGACTGAATTCCTTGATCGACTCAAATTAAGTGGTACCATCTATTGAATCTACTAGTTATCGGCCTTGTATCAATCAACTAAAATCAGATACCTGGAAGATACTTAATTGGAAATGTACCATGTACTTATTGGTTACTCAAGTCAGCTCTTCTCTTTCTTTTGCTCACCCTGTTGTTCTGGAATTGACTTTTTCATCCTTGTGGTCGCCATTCCAAGCCCTGTCTCAGGCCTGAAGATTGCGAAGAGAAGGTGGGTTGACCCACCTCTCCCGGGGCAACCATTGAGTGTGACGACCAGTGGTATGGCTCCCGAAGCAACAATAACCAACAAAACATGGGGAAATAACATGAAATAACCAGCAATCGTAGGGAAAACAAAGGGTAATAGTGAGGGAACCAGGGCTCCTATGTAATGCCAATGGTTGCCCTCTTGAATCCAGCAGAATTGCTTGGCTTACCAAGCTTAAATCTACTTGTACAGCAATGTTTGAACCAACAAGGAGTAGCTGAATTTGCGGGATAGCCCCAAATCGAAGGTCTGTTGGTATGCATCATCAACACTTTGTTTTCACTTCGAGCAGTACAATTGCATGTGTCTGGAGTGTGCATGATTTTGTAAATTCCAACTTGGTTGTCAGACCTCCTCGGGTTCGTGTCAGTTCTCAAATAGCAACCTCCTGGGACTTGTAGTTTGCATTAGCATGACCTTTTTGTTTACTACAAGCAGGACTAAGTACACGTGTGTAAGGTATGTTTTCTACATACAGAGACTTGGAGGTCGCGTATGCGTTAATATGCAACCACGTGTATTTGACAGATGGAAATTTCTTTGTTGCAGGATCGGTTCTTCAGGATCACTTTTGAAGATGCAACACCATGAAGCCTGTGACTATGATTCATGCCTGGCAACTTCGGGCCATCTTGTTCATGATACATCTTTTGACCTTGAGCCGCATGGTCATGACATGTTTTGCATTGTATTGGTTGCATCAAACTCATCATGTTGCATGGTCAGAGATGTGAATCAAGCTGCTTTTGCGTATCCCAGCAATCAGCCAGGTCATGGCATGTGTTTACGTATATATGTGTTTGATGTGGTACCTAGAGGGAGCATTACGCTACACGCATGGTGCCAGAGATAAGTACAGTATGTGATATGTTCCATTGACAGGGATGTCATGTCCTCCCACGAATCCATGACAGGTCGCAGATTTGCAACACCAAGAGTGCCTTGGAGGATAGCCCAGGAATGCACAGTAGGGGGTGGCTTCAAAGTGATGCGACCAACGTTTGGATTCACGGATCATTTCAGGCAAATACCTATGAGTCCCAAAGCTGCTGTTTTTTGCTTGCACAGATAGCTGGAACAACAGATATGATCAAGGACATTTGATTTTTGTTGTTTCATTTACATCTCAAGTGATGGTGCTTTTTGACAGCTAGATCCACAATGAATAATAGTTGTTGCACCAATGCTCATGCAAGTGATATGATTGATATGCAGACGAAACACATAGCACATGGACAGGAACTCAGTTGGTCCCAGCCCCACAACTCAATTCGAACCCAGATGTTTTTGTTCCACTGTTGTAAGAGACCCATCCAAGATACCACCAAAGAATGGTTGGTTATTTGGTGTCCAGCAACATGTTCGGCCACTTTCATTGCTTGCCTTTCAAGAAACCCCAAAATGTTACTGCTTGGCGGTTTTAAATATTTGTGATTTTCCCTAGTATTGAGAAATGGTGGGTTGGTTGACTAATATTTTTCCTAAGGGTTGAAACCACCAACCAGGTTCTTTCCGATGCTGAAATCGCCATTGACCAACCATTCTTGATAGACTCGGCTGCTCATCTCCGCATTTCTGAATCGACCTTTGCCCACTTGGAGTTCAAGGTCTGAGTTGGCAAAGCAAAAAGCTTTGTTGCAAGAGGAGTGTGACAAAATGAGGCCTTTGAGCCCGAAAAGGGGTGAGTTGGTAGGAAATATCTTTATATTTTCCTGGGAGGAGGCACAGCGGGTGGTTTGTTGGGGGCTTTAATCATCCAAGTATGACCCGACTCAACTGAAGGTGCAGATGAATCGTAGTCATACTGTACTCCTGAATGCCGGTGATTTGTCTGTGGATAGTTTCAGAGATGACTAGGAATGGTTAAGTTATGGTTGTTTGATTGACAAATATTTGTTGCAACTACCAACTAGATCAGTTTTTCGGCAAATCTCAATTACACACTTCCCTTACCTGATCGTAGGCTCAGAAGAGCTTGCCACGAAGTCTTCAGTTTCTCAAAGAATCCATTTGGGGGTTTCTCAAAATAGGGGTACCCTAAAATCATCCATTAATAGTCATTTATAGTAATAAACCAGCCATTTTTTGGGTCCCCCATGGCTTGAGAAACCACCATTGATTGAAGTCTACTTTAAGACGAGACAGCGGGACCTTCGCCATGACTTTCCTCAAGAAAGTCATTGAATCTTGCCATATGGTGGTTTCTTAGAATAGGGGACCCCCCAAATCACCCAACATAAGCCATTTACAGTAATGAACCATCCATTTTGGGCTACCCCTGTTTTGAGAAACCCCCAAGGAACAGATCGCTCAGGAAGTGTCTTTCCTGTGGGGTTTCCCTACGGATCCGCGGGTGCTTCGAATGGTGACGTGGGGCCCCATGGCTGATCCATGGCTCCCTGCGGCCAGGCCCAAGGTTCAGCGGGCCGAGCTGGCGGCGCAAGAGGCGGAGCAGCATGCGGTGAAATGCCTCCGCCACTGGGCGGAACAGCGTTGAGAATTGGCTATAATAATGGCTAATATAGTGGTTAATGACTATCTGGTTCATAGGGGTTATAATCAACAACCATAGGGAAAACGAGCTGGTTAATGTACGGGAACCAGGGGTACATGGTTTTGACCCACTGCCAATTGGTGGGTCAAGCGATCTCCCAAGGTAGCACCCCCCCACGCAGTTGGAGCTCCACCATGAATTTGAGCTCACCACGGCTTGCATTCTTTTCATGAAGGTGAACATCTTGACATATGAGTCTGTGTCATCGAAGAGTCGTACACCCCCATGCTTCTTTAGGGCAGGGCAGGGTTGACCACAAGGATGGATTTCACATGATTTCACCTGTTTTTTTTTGCAAACCTTTTTGTTGCTTGGCTGGGAGTCTTTTGGTGGGACGTTCCTCAAATCCGATTGTTGACTCTCTTGGCTGAGAAAGATCATGAAGAATTAGGTTGATGGCGCAGTACTGGCTGTGCAGATTGCGCCCTGGTTTGACTGCCAGAAGCAATCATATGAACATGCTACCATAGGTAGTAAATATTTATACACTATGTGTCAAGGTCTACAGGAATCACAAGTCATATTTGGATGATTTTGACTATGGATTTCCAAAGGTGATTTTGGATGTATCAAGGTGATACACTATGTATCAAGGTGATTTTGGATGCCCAAACGGACAAATCCGTACCATGGTCACTCAGGTTATGGTTCCTTGTAGCCATACCACGGTGAAACATCGCGCTGTTTTTCCGAGAGACATGCGCCCTGTTCATCTCCGAGGTGAGGTGAGTCACGCTCAACAACAGCTTCTTGTGGCCTGGGACCTGGTGCCGACAGGCAGACATCTGAGGACTTGCAAAGGTGCAGACGCAGATAGGTATTATCGTTCTATATACATATATATTTATATATTGAGATATACATATATGTGTAGAAGTTTGTGTATATAGAAACCCAGATATCTACACTGACACACTTTTGCAGGACATAGACTACCCAGATTTACATACACATTGCAGTGCGACTACAGATGCCACCTCCCACAGCCTTGAAAGGCAAAACAAGCCGCACTGCAACTGCAGAAGTCTCCGCAAACTTCCAAGGCCCGTGGGGTGGCCCTCCTGAGTTCCCTGCTCGAAGAAAAATGAAGGATTGCGCAAGGCCAGCAAGGTCCAACATTGAGTAAAACCTTTGCCACTCAAGGCATTTGATCATCAAAATAATGAGTATTCTGAATTCTCAGAAGAGTTCATGATAGTCGCCAAGCTATGAAAGCTGCTGGCTTTTTCATTGCACTGCTCGAATTTTTGTTGTGGATCTGAGCTTGTGTACTGGTTCTCCATCAAATGTTCTGACCCCCAGGTGCCTACCCTGCTTTATAGCTCGGTCGGATCATAAACGACGGGTGGAATCCAACTGAAGCATTCTCAGTCCTTGTTACCTTGACACATTGTTTCCCTTCCACAGCCCTTGCTAAACCCCTAATGGTCCCTGGAAATGCATCCATTTGCTGGAGGGTTTACCGGGGGAAATACTGCAATAACCATTATTGACCGTCATTCACGGTTGGTAGCCAGAAATTTATTCTCGATGGTTGGTAACCATTGTTTACATCAATCATTTTCATTTACAAACACGGGTTGAACTATAATTAAGTACCAACCATATGAATGACTAGTGCTTTTTACAACACCTAAAACCATAGGTTACATTCAATGGTTTTGGGTCGAAACCCGGTAATTACTGTACCATTGGTGAACATCCCCTGAATGACCAAAGTAGTCTTAGAATTAAGTTGTTCACCTACCCATTTGTTGGCTGGTTAGTATTGAGCCAGGGCCATATGGGTGTTTCTCAAGATAGGGGGCCCCCAATCATCCATTCTTAATCATTTATAGCAATAAACCAACCATAACTTGGGGCTTCCCTATTCTAAGAAACCCCCATATATGGATCATAAAGCTGATATATCCTCACTATTGTTGCTGAACTTATCCCCAACTTTATTGACCACTAGTTAAATCCCTATTCTAAGAAACGCAAAATTATTGACCATTACTTAAATCTCTATTTATTAGTTACCTGGAAAACGAAAGTTGCTGGTTTTTTTAGGCAACTTTGAAAGTTTGCGCGTTTTTCCAAAAGTGGCATTATTTTTTGCAACTTTGCATAAAACAGGCAACTTTGCAAAAAAATGACAACTTCTGAATAAGGTGGCAAATTCGTGCGACTTCAAGCCGATAGTTTTGTCTATGAGAGAACTAGGAGCGTCACGTTGCCGTTTTTGGATACCAAAAACAACCTTCATGAGGGTTTGGTTCAGGTAAGGTTTTAGTTTGTCCTTTTGAACAAAATGAGCGCACAAATGTGGAACGTTGCACGCAGGCTATTTGCACTGACGTTTCATTTCCAGTAGAACGCAAGTGGAAAGCCTTGCATTAAAGCGACTGGCTCTTGCATTCTTACCACATCACAAAGGGTCATGTAGCCAAAACACGTACGCGGACACTATTCATGGAAATAGATGGAAATAGTTCGAATGGGTCCCTGGACCCAAGCTTCCGAAACGATAAGGGATTTTTCCGCAGGCTTGTTTACCATTTACGTGTATGAAAATCAAAACTTTGCACGCGTTGGAGTAAAATTTGATCACAAAAGACACCAGGCCAGCCCGGACTAACCCGTACGAAACCGTACGAAACTGATAAAGTGGCGAAAAAAGCTGAAAAAGTGGCGAAAAAAACCGTACGCAAGAATCCTGTCTTTCCGGATTTCTTTTGCTCCTTGCTCTGCCACTCTTTCACAGTGCAACCCACTGGATTTCCCCAGGTAGCCACGCGTGCGGAGAAGATTGGCCAATGAAGCGCTGTATATGTCAAGGTGTCAATTGTGAGCTGTATTGATTTCACGTGGCATTCAAAGGTTCAAACAAATACTATTATTCTCCTCTTCTTCAAACACTGCACATCTTTTCAGCCATCCTTGGAACACAGAAATTGCCACTTTTTCATCAGTGGCGAAACTTTCGTCAGTGCCCTATTTTTTTTGCCACTTTGTTTTTCAGGTAAATCCCTTATTGACCATTAATTCTATTACCATTGGTCCATTCCTGGGGAGGAGACAGCCGCCTTTGTTGCCAGGACCTGGCGTCTTTGCAACAGGCTGTGCAGGCGCGATCGCGGCGCGTGAATTTTCTATGTCACTGGTGGTGAAGGATGACCATGCGCCAGGTTGATGACGGTCAATTGTTGATATCATGCTGAAACCATGCTTAATTGGTGGTTCATCATGATGTATAATAGTGGATAAGAAGGAACAGTAATGGTTGATATCCATGGTTGATGGTGGTGAATGATGATTATATATTGACCATAATTGATGATCAACTGCGTGACCCATAGCCATGTAATTAGCTGGTATATCCCCTACAGGTTGGTTATCATCCCCTACTATGAACTATTAACCAGCTAGTCAACCATTGGAATAAGATAGCCAACTATTAATACCAACTATTAACCAGCTAGTTGACCAGCGAGTCATACCAACCATTAACCATTGTAATATGATAAGCTGCGCCTGGGATCTCCTGTCATACGCTGTTCCCAGCTGGCGGAGAGCCCCTGGGACATCCGGCAAGGCAGAGCAAGGCGCTTGCGAGGAGCTGCTGAGAGAGGAGCAAAGATTGAAGGAGGAGCGGAGCTGCATCCATCGTTGGTTTCAAAGATGGCGAGCGACCGGGTCAAGCAGTTCACCAACCAACGTTCATGGAAGATTTACCAACCCAGGGGGGCCCCTGCTGATGGGTTCATTGCGGGTTAGGGGAACCCAGGGGCCTTGCCAAAAATGGTCATTTGGCTATGGGTCAAGCAGTTCACCAACCAACTAATGGACGATTTACCAACAATAATAAGGCAAAACAATGGTTAATGATGGTGGAACCAGGGGTACAGGGTGAACTGACCCACAGCCACATGTTTTATGTTCAACCATACCTGGAGATGACTAGTACCGGTATGAGATGGTATGAGTTGGCGCAGGGTGATCTTGCAATGAAATCATCGTGTTGATTGGCCACCGCAAGGGCCCCAACCAAAAAAATCCACGATTGACACATACCCAGCCACGATAAAGGGCAACTACAGTGACACTTGTTGGAATATCATCCAACCAGCCCAAACGGGTTTGTTGGCACACTGTTTCTCGTGCTGGGTGGGTTGGATAGCGGGAGATGCGAGGAGTTTGTCAGTCAGAGGCGTCGATTACCTGAGTTTGTTGAACGGTTGGACGTCCGACTTTGTTCGCTCACAAGTTGTTGCCTCGGCGATTCACGTCTGATGTGCATTGATTTGCGACATGATCAAAGGAATCTACTCTTCACCCACCAGTTTTAGCATCACTTGGATGGTCCCCTTACGCAGCAGCAACAGTTGCCACTGCAGGCAACCGCCACGACGATGAACAATCCCCGGGTTTGCGAATACAGTTACTCATTGATCCATCATTTGACCTGGCATGATGGATCTCACAGTATTCTTATCCTTTAGATTTAACCATTGATTACAACTAAGGCAACCAATCACGAGTTGAAGAACGGCAGTGGGTCAGTTCACCCTTAGTCCCCCTGGTTCCCCTATCAGTCACCATTGTTTTCCCTATGAAATTCTTGGTGAACTTATCCCCCATTAGCTGGTTGGTTAACTGTTTGACCCACAACCATCTGATAGCTGGTATATCCCCTACTATGTTTGATCATCATCCCCTACCATTAACCATCAACCAGCTTGTTATCCCCCATCAGTTGGTTGCTTAACCGCTTGACCCATCCCCAAGTCAGCATCATCACTTCTGTGTCAACCTGACCCCCTGGGTGGACGTTGCGGTGCTTCACAGCAAGGGGCAACACCGACACGCCGGAACCGGCTGTGCTCTCAGGTGGAGGAGCAGATGCTACATCGATTGAAGGCCGGCGGTTCGAAGACCTGGCGCCAAGGCAAAGATCTGGTGGTTTCCATATGGCTATGGGTCAATATTAATCAACCAACTAATAGGGGATTTCCACCAACAATAATAGGGGAAACAATGGCTAATGATGGGGAACGAGGGGTACAGGGTTTTGACCCACTGCCATATAAAGTATCATATCTGGTTACCATATACATCCAGCCGTACCCTTCCAGTTACCACTGGTAGAACAGAGCTGGTTGCATATATTACTTCATGGTGACTGGAAGGGTACGGCTGGATTTGCACCTCCACGGCTCGTAAGTGGTCACCATCCACCATGGTCTCGTAACGGGGTTAGGTCAGCCATCTTATAGGGCGTAACTAACCATGGTGAACCAACCCCAGCTGCACATCCAGTTCGTATGGAGACTTGTAGCTGGCAAATGGTGAATGATAGGAGAGATACCACTAGGGAAATAGTACCAAGAATAGTAGTTTTCTGGTGGTTTCCCATGGTTAACCAAGTTGATAGCCATTTTTCATAGAGAATCTAAGCAGCTATGGCGGTGCACCATTTATGGACAAAACCATACACATGATGTTTATTTGTCTACAGTATCTATGTATCTACAGTATGTCGCATGTATACAAGCATGATAAGCATATTGTTTTTTTATATGCACATACGTATATGCATGTATTTCAAATGCATTCACTATCTGAGTTGTCTATCTATGAATTGTGTGATTTGTTTGCTTGTTTAGCTGACCCCCATGTGTGTGTGTGTGTGGGTGTGTGTTGTTTTGTTTTCATGGGATGGGAATCGAGTATTGATGGTCAACAGGAGGGGATAACAACCAACAATTACGATGTAAACCAACGGGTGTTTCAAGGTGTTTCTCAACTTGGGGTGGCTCTATCACTGTGCTTGACCACATGAGACTGTTTGGGGATGATTCCAGGTTGTCCCTTATTTTGAGAAATGCCCAAACGGTCCATGAGCTTTGAGTCAAGCCACCATCTAGGACCAAAAGTGGGTAGTAGATATCCCAACTACTATAGCTATTCGGTTCATTTATGGGATGTAAAGAGCTGGGGATACAGGGTCTTGACCCACACCCACTTGATCAACAACCGCCAAGACTCTGGAAGAAAAGTTCGAAACTAGAGAATCATAGGGTATGACAATTTGACAACCAACAATTTGCAACAATAGATGGGTATGGACCACTTTAACAGATATGGGGATCCATTTGAACACAAACATCCAACTGAATCTAGCATTTTTTGTTGGATCTTATCCCATGAGTAGACGCTATCATCCACCATCAAACCAGAATGCTGGTCAACAAACGCCCAGTCAAGTGCACTTCCCCGCCCTGATTTTTGACCCACCAGTTTGATGTTGGGAGAAGGGTTCGATGCGACCCAGCCAAGGAATAGAGAAGCTTCAGCAGTGCAGCCAGGTCGAGGAGGAAGCTTCGCAAAGACAAGCGGAAGAGCACTGGGCACACCGCAGTGTCTCAGATCGCAGCCATGAGGGTCCGGTTGGTAGGTCGATGTAAGTAGGGTTGAGCTGAGTGAGGTTTTATCGCAGAAGTTGGTAAGTAGATATGTTCAGGCATGCCAGGCGGTTGGTATGTTGATGAGATTGATTTGGTTTTCTGAAACATCATCCCCAGGATCATCTCTCGATGGCATAAAAGCCATATCCTTACGTTCCATGTTTGGCGCGTAATCAAGCCTACTTCGAGGTTTGCATCCGCGCTTACTAACTTGTGCCATTGGACCATGGTTGTAAAGGTTAGTTCATCCAACTTGAGGGGTTACTTACCATGGTTTCAATCCAGTTGAACCCCCAACTGCACATTCAAGTAGAGATGATTTAGTGATGAACTTCAGCATCTCAGATGCATCATCTCAGACCACAAAGTGCAATGACTGAGTGTTGCAGGGTGAAGCACTACGCTGCTCCGATGGGTTGGCGGCTTGAGTTCACAAGCAGTTGCCAGTTGGCCCCCTGGTTGATAGATTGATCATCCCGTGGTCCTGCCGGCTGTGGTCAAGCATAGGAAGACCTGGACAGTGCTGTTCTTCAGGATGCTCCACCAGGAAGACAGAAACACCTGACGGCTGGTGAATGACATCCTATGCGGCGATCCTTGAAATAGTAGGCCTAAATACACTACTGTATATGATAATACTGTGTTTGTATATTATTGGATATTATTAGTATATACATGTGCATGTATATGTGATTTTGATATGCACAAGTGTGTGTGTAATGCTTAGCTGCGTTTAATTGTGCATGTACTCCAATACGAAAGTATGTAGGCATGATTAAGCACGTGCATGTGTGTGTGATTGTATACACAGATGCATATACACGCATGCGGAAATGTTCACATACACATACGTAAGATTACGGAAACGGGTATACAGCAAATTATTTACACATATATAATATACGCACTACATAGGATATGCATATCTAGACTATACAGATATATAAAGCGATGAATCATGCAAAACAATTATACACCTTTATGCTGATATTTATGCATATACAAATATAATACACATACAAATACACATGCAAATTATACCACATTATAGACATATGTCCATTCATACACCGTCCGCGCACGTCACAGCACCAGTCCTGGCTGCCATGGCTAGGTCACTTCGAGGAGGAGCTGCGTGCAGCTGAAGCTGACAGGCAGCGAGGGAGCCATGGTAGGCTGAAGCATGACACGAAGGATGCTGAGGTGGATGACGGTGTAAGGGTTGATGCTGTTGGTGGTTGTAACCATGGTCAATAATGAAAAAGAATAAGGGATAATAAGCAACAATAATGGTTTAACAACTATTTGATTGATGGTTTTAACGGTTTTATTTTTCCCTAGTACTACCAACTCTTTGGTTGGTTGAGTAATATGTTTTATATGGGTTGAAACTTGCAACCAGTAGTAGTTTTGATGAATTAGGTATTTTTTGTAACATTAGCAGTAATGATAAGCGTGACACATGTCAGGCTGGCGAACTTCCATGTCATAGTGATTCATCATCTAATTGATTGTGCCTAGATGGTTGTAATTGATCTCATCATAGCAACAGCGGTTTGCAAGGGTCAATGATGCAATTCATTTTGGTGCTTGCCATGGATACTTCCAACACCATTCTTGGGCACTTCCAAATTTGTTGGCACCGTTTGAGCAAAAGTATTCTTACGAGAGTGGGGTCCAAAAAGTTCTAACCCACTAAGTCTTATTGCAGAAACAAGATATCCCCATGGTTGTATTTTTTATTTGCAAGAGTCTCCACCCTTCACCCTTGTATGTAGCAATCATGTCACTTTGCACGCTGGTCATCGTTTTTTGCTCACTGCTTCGGCTCATCGATTGTTTGTTGGCCATGTGCTTTCTTCACTTGACTTGAAGAGATTTGCAGCCCTAAGAGCCTTCGTAAACAACGATAGAAAAGCTAGAGGTCCTCTAGAATCACCGGTTCTGAAAGCAACAGACTGTCAGCAAGGACTTTGTGCACCCATGACTCAAGAAATTAGATGAGTGCAGCGTTTGTTGATCATGGATGTGGTGACCGGTCAAACCTATTGATCTCGGGTACAGACTGCTACAGGCTACCAGATAATCAATATCAATGATTAATCACTAGCCCCTAGTTTGTCACTTAATTATCCATGATCCTAAGCATTGATCATCATTGATCACTAGTTGGACATCACTAGCTACTTATGGGGATCCCTAGTTTGTCACTTAACCATGGTCCTGGATCCCCATGCCACTCGTGATGTCCGGCTGGTCCTGTCGCTGAAGAGGCCGTGGGAGAAGTTTCATCGCACAAAGGCGCCTGATCGTGAGGATTTTTTGGGTTCCCCATGCGCCCGGGAAACCCGGGGACGCGGAAGCCCGTGCGGGCCCCTGGTGATGGGTTCACAGCGGCCCATAGGCCGAACACAGAAACATGCCTTGCCAAAAATGGTCATTTGCTGGAGAAGACCCCTACTTCTGAACGGCTCACATCTCCACACCAACTTCGGAGGTTGGCGGTTGCTTTGCCTTTCGGTTCAGATGTCACTGGAGTGAGATCTCCGGTTGTACCACGACAGAAGCATCACGCTGACAGGCAAGTGGCCTTCACATGATTGAGACACCAGCACGTGTATTTAGTCAGTTTGCGTAGGTATATAGATATATATATATATATACATATATTGATGCCTCCGAGACTCCAAAGTGTGCTGGTGTAATATATCTGCATATAAAGATGCACAATTCATGGACATATATGTTTATCCACAATAATTTGCAATTATCATCATATGTGTATGCATGCCAACTCAAACATAATATGATTACCCTGTGTTATACAAAGCATCATTGTTATATATGATACTCATATATTGATATAACGATATAATAATGTGATACGCTTTATGTGCTCTTTTATGTCACATATGCGGTGGTTATACTATGAGATACTATACTTGTACCTGGTTCCCCATCATTAACCATTGTTTTCCCTGATAATGCTGCTTATTATCCCCCATTAGTTGGTTGGTTAACTGCTTGACCCACATATGTTATCTACTATTGTTGGAGTTATCATCGCCTACAACAATTCACAAACTAATTCACTATTGTTATTACACATATGTTATAAAGCTATCTCCAAGCTAGTTAACCAGCTAGCTTAACCAGCTATTAACCAAGCTAGTTAACCACTGCATTCACCACCGCACCCTGCCGTCATGTTGCGCGTTTGGCTGCGGCCGCTGGCGTTTCGGCACTTCGTGGCGGGCCAGCGTCGATGTATCGGGCTCCAGACGCCGCTGTGGAGAGAACGACAGGACGCCATTGCTCGGGGCCGGGCAACGAAACCGGGCGCCAGCAGCTTGGTGGACATCTCGTGACCAGATATGGCGAGCTGGGTCATTATTAACCAACAAACTGATGGTGGATTATAATCAACAATAATAGTGGGAAAACAATGGTTAATGATAGGTGAACCAGAGGGACTAAGGGTTTTGACCCACAGCCAGATATGAGTGATAGTAGGTGATAGTAGGTGACTATATCCGATGGACAAGACTGTAGCTGATTGGTTCAAGTCACCAGATTGACTAATCAATAATCACAAATTAGTGACCAACTTACATCTAGTGAGCCTAAGATTCATGATAATTAACTGCTGTTAGTTGGTCACTAGGTCGTTAGTCAATGATACTTGATGATAATTAACCACTCTTAATTGTCAATGATGGTGACCAACTAAAGGAACAATCAGTCAACATGAACTATCATGTTACTTGGTGACTGACATGCTTAATGATGGTAACTAATCATGGTTGATCAACCATGAAAAGTAACCACTGTTCATTATCACTACCAGCAAGCATTTCTGGTGATTATCACTAGGTTCCAACATGGCTAAGTCCCCGAAAGTTCCTGGCTGTTCATTGTCCGGCCCTGGATATAGATGGTGGACCACCTCCTTGAGACTGTCTCGACGCCAAGGCAAGGCATCAGCCTTCCAGGGTCTGATGCCTGCCACCGAGTGGTCGTCTCTGAATGCCATGAATGCCATGGACTTGGTGGATCGAGCTTACAAAGCCGCGGAAGAAAACAAAGAATTTGAATGTTCTTGTGTCCTGGCCTGACTGGTGGTGAGGGAGCGAGGCCAGGAGTGTTCGGGGGGAGCCAGGCCAGGAGATACCAGGAGTGCCCCTTCAGCAAATGGTAGTGGCAGTTGATGAGTGAGCTATTCATCAAGCAATGGAAGGATGGGTTGATGATGGATATTGTTTTGAAGCTGTTGATGTTTACCTAAAGGGTCCCAGGCGATTTATAAGCAAGTTTGTTTGATAAATACAATCAATGGAATCATCGTGGGGTATAACATGGTAGAACCAAAATTGCTTGGTGCCATCGGTGCGCCTCCTGTCAGCAACCAAAATTGGTCTACGGGAAAGCTGCTGAGAAACCACCATTCACATCATGGCAGTTCGTGAACAATAATAAGCAATGACAATGATAAGATATAACTATGATATAACCACTGTTCACGTGTTTTCGCCCATAGCAAACTGTTTCGCATTGTATAAGCACCGATAAGCAATGGTTTCAGGGTATGATTATTCAAAACTGCTTGATGCAAACAATCAAAATCAATAATAAATAGGTTCATAAACAGCAATGACAAGGGGGGTTCAATGGTATTGGGTCTAGAAACACCTGTTCGTCATCACCCTGTTTGATTTGTGTCGTGGTTGAAAACCAGGCGCAAGCAGCAAATCAAAGGGTAATGAACCAGCAAAAATCGATGGGCATATCGACTAATAGCAGTTGCTTGTTGAGGGTTGCTCATATTTTCTGGCGGTACATTTTTTATGGCTGGGTCACCATCACCTTTCCCAAAAAAGGGTCAGTGAATGTCCCAACAAAGATTGACTCCTTGGGTCATTTATAGAATGTTCATCAAGGGTTGAGGGTATATACCGACAGCCATAAACATACGGGTATTTCTCAAATTGGGGGAACATCGAGATCATCCAATACAATAAGACTATTGTTTTGAACAATGAACGCACCATTCTTTGGGCCCCCTATTTTGGGAAATTCCCATATATGTGTATACTGTATAAGTGTTGTCATTGATTTTCCATCCTGCGATGATGCTCAGTTTTGGGAGGTTCTTTGATGGCTGCAGAGCTTGGTTCACGCGGAGAGTGCCATGGGTCATCGATCCACTCCTTTGGAGTCGTTGAAAACATTGGGATTCGTAGAGCTTCGTACAGCTGAATCATCAATCCAAATATGTGTGGAAACAACCTGAAAGCAAATGAATGCTCGTGGTCATTGACTGTCTGTGGCTCACATGTGGTCAATGTCTGTGGAAATTCGACCTTGTCCAGAAATGGTGTAGCCCAAAATTGGTAATTTCCACCATTTTCCACCCAAACTTGGATAGGAAATCCATGGAAATCCTAGCGATTTCCCTGCATGGGAATGCAGCGTGGTGCATCTTGGGCCTCGCAGGTGCGATTTGGACGCTCAAGAGTCGACCACGCTCTGCAGAGCTTCGCAAGGCCATGGAGGCCTCAGTGGATGAGTCTGGACGATCTTTGCTACAGGCCGAAGTGGGAGTTTCTCAAGCCATAGGGGTACCCAATGGATGATTGGGGGGTACCCCTATTCTAAGAAACCACCAAATCTCTGAACTTCCACGGGCCTTTGATACGGATCTTTGGTTGTTTGCCGCAATATTTGGGATGTTTGGTGGGTTTCCAGATGTTTCCAGCATGTTTGTCCTACTTGACCGTGTACCTGGGACGTTGTTAAGCCGCAGTTTTGACCGAGCTTAGAGCTGAACGAGCACAGTCGTAGCCATGGGACACAGCACAGTGTTCACAGAGGTTTCTGGGAGCGAACAACTGATCCAGCTGGATGTTTCACCTCGCGGCACATGCCATTAAAGGGGTGTGTCATGAGGGCTGAATGTTAGAGACACACAGATGTGCTGCTAATGTGGTCGTACGCGCCACATCCTGTCCTTTGCTCTTTCTAGGACTTGGGCGAAGCAGCACAGAAGATCCATGTTTGTGCAATTTTGCCAGCATGTTCCTTTTTGGTTGGTGCTAAGCCCAGCTATTTCTTGAGACGGTTCTTCAAATCAGATGAAATCGAACCCCAATTCAGTTGCCCGACATCTTGGCGCAGGTCTTGTCTGCGAAAGGATTGGTGCGACCCATTTCCTACCTCCTGGACATGCAAGTCAATGTGGCGCGGAGAGATTCCACTGGTGGCCTGGTTGCAGCGAATGACCAAAGTAGCTGTGGGGTCAGACCAGTCTCTGGCCACTGCATGGTGCCAATTCATGGTACAGGTTGCTCCATGTTTGTGTGTTTCTTCTGTGGTTTGTAGACGTTTAAGTTTTTTTTGGAAGTGTGCCACGAACTACTATCAGTAATTAGTATATAAGCATCATATCATCTGATATCAGTATTATGTGTTGTATTTATATATATATATTCTATGAATATCAGATATTATTACCATGACTATGCTTCATTGTCTACGAGCTGCTCATTAGGGGGTAAGGAGTTGTTTTCGACATGCTTTGGCGCGCACACACAGATTCACACACACACACACACGTCAATCCTTGATCCTTGCCCACACTTCTAGATCCGATGTTTTTGGATCATTGCTTCACTTTTCTTCAGTTCCAGAACCACCTGGAACCGCTGGTGATAAGGTTTGCGTGTTGTGCCGTAGTGATCTACAGTTTAGACCTGCAGTATCGCTTAGATGCATAGTCTTAGCTTCATTATCTCATACTTATTCGGAATGCCTATCAGGCCTCCATTGCACGGGGATTTCATACGAAAGTGGTGGTGCTTGACATTGTGCAATGGATCTGAATCTATCACGCGGTAATTGTTTCACAATCACCCCACAGCGGTTGTTCCCTTGACCGAAATGTGTGGTGTGTCTTTTGAATTCCAATTACATTCAAAAAGAAGTACCATGATCCACATACCTTACTCGTATTTCTGCAGAAAAGCAATACTGGTTGGTGGTTTCAAACATTTTTTTTGTTGCGAGTAGGTATTAACAATTGGTCGGTTGACTGATATTTTTCATGGGGGTTGAAACCACCAACCAGATGTTCCATGTCATAGGACCCTTGACCAAACAAACAGCTGAATCTGGCTGCCCCCCAACGGCTTTGAAGGAATTTGATGCCCCACGGGCTCCCCAGCCTCCAGGGATTCCCCGTTCCGGTCTCAGGTTTCACCGCGTTGCACGAAACGGCGCAGAACGACCACAGCGAAGCTGCAGTGCTGCTGCTGGCGCGGGGCAGGGCCCCGGCCAATGTGCGTGATGCCAAAGGCGCCGAAGTGGGGAGGGCGCAAGCTGAGGTTAAGATCCAGTGGTTTAATGATGGTGCTTGAATGGTTCATGGTTATTATGTTGGCAATGGTAATGATAAACAACCATGGTAATGATCCTGGGGCAATGTTAACCATCACAGGCAATGGTCAATGATCATCATTTTGATTGATGCTTAATTGATGCTTAATGGATGATTATTAATGGTACTGGTTTTGTGATGATAACAGTTTGGTGGTTTTAAACGTGTTTGATTTCCCTGTTGATTGTTAACAAATGGTGGTCGATTGACTTCTATTGTTCATAGGGGTTGAAACCACCAACTAGATAATCATAATGATTGATGGTTGATTATGATTGACGGTTATTATTATGGCACTGAATGGTTGATCAATGATGATCATGGATAATAGGCGAAGGACAAAAGTAAATAGGGAAACAACAAACCTGAATGATCATGATTAATCGTGGTACAAGGTGGCCCCCCTAGTTATAACTGGTTTATGAGGCCATTTAATTTAACTATAGTTATATCATATATCAGTTATATATCTACCATACCTGGTAGTTACCCTAGTTATACATCAACTTATAGCTGATTAGGGGCCCACCTGGTATTTGATGGGTAATCCAGGGTAATTAATGGTTCATCAGATCATGATGGCAATGAAGAATCAATGGTAATCATCATGGATGATCATGGTAATTCATGGTTAAGAGGGGAACAACCAACCTTTGCACTGTTTGAATACTAGAGGATCATGATAATTCATGGTTTGTAGAGGCCAGCAAGCATGATGATTTGATGGGGGATCTGGCTGTTGATTATGTGAGTATCCGACAAAATTATAGATGAATAGATCAATAAGGAACCTGCCTTGAACTTTGGTGAGGTCCACAAAACCTTCACAACCGATAGGGGACCACCCAGTACCGATACCCCTAATAGAAGAACTTGGTTTTGGTACAAGTTGGTTTAAGGCAAAGGCTACTGCTAGTGCTCACATCCCACTTGCAAAGTCAGCCACTGGACCTGCAATCTTCTTGGGGAAGGGCGTGGATGTGACTAAAAACGCATACAATCCAGAGACAAAAAAAAAATGCTTGCAGAGTTCCTGCCTGAAAAAGTTTTGTTTCCCAAGTGGCTAGCACTGCTTTGACCGATACCCCCAACCGATACCGACCGATACCCAATTATTCGGGATTTATTTGCCAGGCACACCATGGCATGTTTGTGTTTCCTCTGGCCAAGTGTTCTGGACGTTTTCGGACCATCTCGGACCAAAGAAAGGGACATCGTAGATCACCATTTCAAATCACTTTTATTTGTGTTTCCATGTGTTCATTGGCGCGTACCGCAAGAAAATCAAACTGCAGAGGGACCAAAACAAACGACTTTGCAAAGGGTGATTTGGAAAAGGACGCTCCCACTAAGACAAGATGCGCAAACTTCACAAATATGAAATACACGATGTCCAAAATACTCTACATCTGCAAGTTCAAGTTCCGAAGAGTGACAAACAATGTGCAAGCAAAGCAGCTGGCAACGAACGTAGCTTCTTGCTGCAAAAAAACAGTTCCGATGGTATCTTAGGGTCTGTTCTAGGTTTGAATATGAGAAGAATAAGAGAGGTATGGTAAATTTCTACAAAACATTCACAACCGATAGGGGACCACTCATTTTGTTCATGTCAATTGCGTGAATTGAAAATATTGCCCGCAACTCATATAGACAACAGTCATTTTTTGTCAAACCAGCGGGGTTATGAACACGGTCTAACATCCATCAACATGGTTTGAACATGAGTGAGTTGATGACACTATGTCGTGATTTACATTTGCCTACGGTACGAATATACGTACACACTGTGCATACATCTCTATACACGCTTACATCCACTAGCACGCACATCAATCTTCAATATGTTTACTGTGTTTTTTCCCGAATGTTTACATAGTTGGCCAGGTAGCTACCACGGATTCCCTTCGCAACGATGGCCCCGCATCATGTCTTCACAGCCGTCAAATGAACCTGGCAGCTGTGGCATGTTCAGTAGCAGACAGAACCAAATGTGCAGGAAATTAGTTATGCTGGTTGGTGGTTTCAAATATCCATGGTAGTATCAGCCAATTAGGGTCCATAAGGGATGGTTATCATCGTCAAGCATCCTCAAATGATCGGCCGATATCGGAAAAAGCCACCAGCTATGGCAGTGCAACCTGCCGAATGACTCGGGTTGACTGTTTCGGACCAGGGGAGGTATAGCATAGGACCCACATCAGCTACGATGGTGCCATCCCCCACAACGAGGCACTACGCCTCTTCATCTGGCAGTGGAGCAGAAGAGTCGTCCTATGGTGACGCGGCGAGGAGACAGTCCGGACTTCATCAGCTGGTGGCTATAAGGCTATGGGTCAAGCAGTTAACCAACCAATAATTTGGGGATAATAACCAACAACAATAAGGGAAACAATGGTTAATGATAGGGGAACCAGGGGTACGGGGTGAACTGACCCACTGCCATAAGAATGGTTGTTAATAAAGATTGGATGCTGCTTAGTATTGGTTAATATAGTGGATACTCAATCATGGATGGTCACTTTTTGGTGAGACGCTTCGTGCTATTTTTGCAGGTATTGATTGTTTATGACAAGATGTTTTGCTGTTTGTGTTTGCTTCTGATGGTTGTTGATGAACGAATCATCAGTAATTGACGCTACTGAACGATTGTAAATACGGTTTCACGAAGAGTTGCCTCCACCAGCGGGCACTGACCACCACTGTGGGATGAATCAACGAAACACATCAACTCCATGGCTGATCATGACTGATTACCAACCACTGACCATGACTAACCATAGATTATAAACCTACGAAATCCCATGAAGATCGTTCATGTTCATAATCTTCACTAACTATGACCTCGTTCATGTTCATAATCTATGTTTGGGTGGAAGTCACCTATAAACCTATGAAGATCGTTCACCACACAACGGCCGTTGCGCTGCTAGGTGAAGACCTTGATGCGCTTCGGCGCCAACCCAACAGTGTTGGCTGCGCGAAGCTGGGCCGACGTCGAAGCGCAGCAGTTGGTGGACTTCAGCCAGTGGCCCGGCGCGGTGCCCGGTGCCCGGTGGATGGGCCCTGGGCAGCCAGCGATTCGCACAGCTGAACCGTTGAGGTCCGTTGTTGGTTGGTTAATGATGGTTATTAATGATGGTTAATGATGGTTAATGATGGTTAATGATGGTTAGAAAAATAAGGGGATTTGCTTAGCAATCATAGGGGATATACTCCAACTATATTGGTTGGTTCACTATGTTCGCTGGTTCGTTGGTTTGTTGGTTGGTTGGCTAACAATCTGGGATGTAGGACAACAACGGTTGGAACTTGTCCACGGTACCTGGGACAACAGGATAAAGGGTTGGCAATCAGCGGGCTTTGACACTGCAGATTCAGCATGTGGGGGGGTTCTCATAGGGCTGTGGGTCAATATTAACCAACCAATAATGGGGGATAATACCCAATAATAATAATAAGGGAAACAATGGTGAATGATAGGGGAACCAGGGGTACGGGGTTTTGACCCACAGCCATAGGGAGCACCAAAAATGGTTGGTTTACTAATTGCTATAAATGACTACTATTGGATGATTTAGGGGTACCTCTATCTAGAGAAACTACCACATGAATGTGCGGTGGTAACAATGCCATACTTCGTGAACCTTCGTGCAACCTGTGGCCGGGTCAAGAATCTGGTTCAACGGCTTTGAGACGTTTCCAAGGAAGTACTCAGAGAGGACGAAGCACATGATCAGCAAGAGCCTTTGGCAAACACTTGGGCGACGCAGTATGAAAGAGAGAGGGTGGGTGTTTCTCAAATCAAAGGGGGTGCCCCTAAATCATCCTTTATCTTATATTCAACCATTTATGTTAAAAGAAGGACCATTTTGGGAGTACCCCTATTTTGACAGACTATCATGTGTAGGATTTTGCAGGAACATGTTGTGGCCATAGTTATGGTCACGCTAATTGTTATTGTTGGTGCTGACGGTGACCGTTTTCATTGCAGACTACTCTTAGTGGTCAAAAACGTTTTCGTTTTGGTTGGGTGTCCACCAGCAAGTTATTTGAGTTATTTGAGTTGTTTGTGTTGTTGGATTTTGAGCCCATGTATCCACATGCATGATTACATCTTTGATGAGCCATAGGGTGATATGCTAGCATGGCACCAGCACATGAGCTGAGGTGCTGCTCCATTCTACCTATCAAGTTAGATATGTAAACCAAGCAGCTAAGCAAAGTCTACACACTTATTCAGTACAGGGAGGCATGCAAATGTGAGCATTTTGACTGTTAGGCAAATTCAGAAATAGCACCACAGGGTCGAAAGAAGAAGGGTCGTATATAGAGCAACAGTTGAAACGCTGACTGCGTGAGAACGACTTCTGGCACCAGTTGCATCCAGTTGCAGTATGGCAACAGTTGTTGTACACTTGTTGCAGTTGCACTTTGATCGACCTTAGTTGAAAGTGCGACAGAAATATGGCTTCAGACTTGTGACCCCAACCATAGCTTTCATCACAATCAACCTTACCCAACCAACCAACCAACCAACCACACCCAACCAACCATCCATCCTTCCCCAACCACGGTGGTTCCAACCAGGCGCCCCAGCCATAGCTGCCCCTGAGGATCAACACCGTGCGTTACTTCAAGGCCTTGGGCTCCGAGCTCCCTGCGCACGTGGTGGCGCCCAAGCTGGTCTTGACGCCGGCACCTCGCAGCACGTGCGCGACGTGGAGACGTGGAGATACCGATGTGGCGAGCGCCAGGTCAAGCAGTGAACCAACCAACTGATGGCTGGTTAATGATAGTTGATTAACCAACCAATAAGTGATTTATAATAGTGGATTTATAAGATAAATGGTTGATATTGGCTGGTTTGGCTGGTTAATAATAGGGGTTATAACCATTAATAGTGGTCAATAACAGGGGATGATGATTAACCTATATAACAGCTATGGGTCAATATGAACCAACCAATAACAATGGTTAACTAGCTGGTAAATGGTTAATAATAAGGGATGATGACTAACAACTATAGGGGATATACCAGCTATATGGCGAGCTGGGTCAAGGCTTTAACCAACCAATTTCATGGGGGATAATGACCAACAATTTCATAAGGGCAAACAAGCTGGTGAATGATGGGGAACTAGGGGTACGGGGTGAACTGACCCACAGCCATGTTGGACAGATCTGGGGGTTTCTCTAAATAAGGGACCGTTGGTTTGTTGTAAATGGTGAAGGACTAGATGACTTGGGGGGTCCCTTATTTTGAGAAACCACCATCTGAAGAAAATAGGCAAGGCTGATGTTTCTTGGGTAAGTAGCCGCCTTTTTATGCTTGAGTCAAGATCAACTTTGCCACTCCGTGACTTATCTGCTCCGATGAAATGAGTGATGAGCCCAGCTGCCAAAGAATGGGTTGCGGTGGTTCAAAAGTGAGAAGAAAGCGTCACTGCATGATGGAAAGAATCGTCATCAAGTAGGAACCAAGTTGTGAGTTCATTTGCACCAAGTGTTGGTCAATCCATGAATTAATGATGGCTCATATACTGGTCATTTGATGTTTTAATGATACTTAATCATGGTGAACGGTGCTTTGCTGACAATGATGTTAAAAAATGCTGGTCAATGATGGTTCCTGATGGCTGCTACAACGTTTGATGCTGACTCCATGTGGCAGTGGGTCAAAACCCCGTACCGCTCGTTCCCCCCTATTAACCATTGTTGTTCCTATTATTGTTGGTGGAAATCCCCCATTAGTTGGTGGGTTAATATTGACCCATGTGGTGGTTTCTCAAAATAGGGGTACCCCTAAATCATCCATTATTAACCATTATTCCATTATTAGTAATAAACCAACCATTTTTTGGGGTTCCCTATTTTAAGAAACCACCATGTATCTCCGGCTGTCTCCAGGTGGGCTATTGTCCGGAGGAGGATGGCCAGGTTGTGCAGCTGGCGCGGGGCATTCGCTTCGCCAAGAAGCGCAAGGGTCCATCGGCGCCCAGCGGCAAAGTCAACTGGCGCCTCGGCGACGGATGGGCCACGGGGGGGTCAGTTCACCTCGCTGGTTGGTGGATTAGTCACCTAGTGTGGTTAAGAATGGCTAATTATAGAGGATAATAAGTAGCAAACTTGTGGTTAAAGAACTACTGGTTGGTGGCTTGATTGGCATTTTTATTTTCTAGAGCAACTATTAATGATTGGTTGACCAATATTTTTCATAATTATCAACCAACTGTTACCATAGCAATCGCCTTCTCAATCAAGCATCTATAAAGAACCACCGTTTTAGCCACCCATGGAAACTACATTTGCCGTTACCAGCAATAACCAGCATGCAATCATAAGTCGTGATTGTCCATTCATACTAATTATCAATGATCCCATGCTAGTAACCATGATCAGCCACTGCGTAGCGATCTTGAATGTCCAACCGTATCATAGAACCATCACCTCTAATCATCATAGCTCTCAAGCATTTTGATTAATCAACCACCAGTCCCAACTTTAGCAACCACCAGTGCAATTGTTATAGTATCATCGTGTTATAGCCAGCATGAACTACTATTGGTTACTAAGGTTGCCATGATTCATCATGAATCCCTAGCCAGTAGTAACCACTAGTAACCACTAGTATCATTGTCATAGCCAGCATGAACCACGACCCGCGTGTCACCTTAGCAAGCGCCACAGTTGATCCTTCAATGTGCCGCTCGCGGCACCAAGGTACGCCATCCGAGGCTGAGAGTTTTCGGATCGATGATTCTTTCGCGAGAAAAATCGAGCGATCGCGGGTCACGTGGGGTCAGGGGATGCTCGGATGGCTGAATCCATATAGGGCTTATAGGGATTTTAGGGATTAATGAGGATTAATAGGGAATTAACCCCTATATGGTTGATAATAGGGATTAATAGGGATCTACTAGTTATAATAGGGTCCATAATGGGATTAAGTGGATCTACTAGTGGTTTATAATAGGGATTAATAGGGAATTGATTGGTTGACACTGTTTGATCTATGGCCAATACGAGTTGAGCATCAGTCTATGGCGAATGCTTGTCCTAAGTGTATCCTAGATTTGTTGGTATCTTTATCTACCGGTTGATCTATTTAGGATACACTCAAAATGGGCAATACAATACACATATCGCATGTCTATTGTCAGTAATGCCTAATCATTTGCTAATAGCAATCAGTAGTGCATAATGAAATATTGTTTGATAACTAAAATAACGGTTGATTATGGTCAATGTGCTGTGTGCTTCGAATGGTTGATGCTCAATCATTCTCCATGATTGTTGGATGCTTGGGATAATCCAGTTGTATTGGAACCAACCCTATCAACCCATGCTTCTTGTTTTACAGTTTTGGTCAACTCAAACAAGGACAAACCACGAAAGTATTTGAAAGCCGACAAGTGTGAGTAGGAAACGCATGAATAACATTTCGCTCCTCCTAAAGATCATTTGTAATTTCTCGTAGTCATGATCCACCAGTGCTTGTCTTGTGGTGCACGAATGTGGAGGTGGTTTCTACTTGGGGGCTATCACAAATCCACCATGGGAACAAAAACTTCCCCGTAAAGGAATATATGTAAGTAAGTTGTTTACGGGGTTCTTTCAAAAATCATTCAAATCTTCCAAATCTCCTTTCTGAACCTAACAGCTACAGATGTTTTTCTTTGAGTTTTACTATGGCTGATAACTACGGGTGATAACCATGGCTTTCAAACAACCATATGGCTGACAACTATGGCTGGCAACCATGGCTAGCAACGTTGGGTCCGTGCCGTGCCAGGCGCAGTTGGCTGAGCTGACCAGTGTCGCAGCAGACTCCCGACGGAGCCGTGGGGATCCACAGGGGGTTAGCAGCTGCCAACAACGATGCAAGGACTGGGTACGTAGCTGTTATGAGTTATGAGTAGCTGGGATGTAGTAGCTGGGGGTAGCTGAGTTATGAGTAGTAATGGTGGGTCGTAGCTGGGAGTAGCTGTTATGATTCGTTACGATGCAAGGATGTTTGGTGCCAACAATGATGGTCACTAGTTGTTATTAATGATGGGGTCAGTAGTAGTTTTGATTGTAGTGATGGTCACTAGCTGTTTAGGAGCTGCTTAGGAGCTGCTGATGATGGTTAGTAGCTGCTAATTTAATGATAATGATTCGGAGCTGCGAGTAATGATGCTTAGGAGCTAGCAGTTGTTAAGAACTAATTTGTTCGTGCTTTGGTTGTTAAACATACTTAACATGGTAGTGAATATGCATGAAGTAGTAGCTGCTAATAATTGTTGTTAACCATAGTTTGGGTTAGTAGCCGCCAAGAATGGTAAAACCCCAGTTCTCATCAGCTATGAGCTAGTTGTTTTGACTGAAATGACATAAGTAGCTGTTCGCTAGCATGGTAATAGTCATAGTCAACAGTACTTTATCTGTAGATTGTACTTTGATGATGGTAAATCATGCTCGGTTAATGATGGTTGACAACGCAATAGTGATGAGTAACAATAGTGAGTACAACAAGTACGTATACTTATTGCACTTCAAGGAGGGGTCAGTTACTGTTACCAATAATCAAAACAGTTTGGCTGCTGTTGACCGTGCTTGACAGTGGTTAGGTCAATAAGGATGGATATGATGATATGGTGGTTGGCCATGGTTGACATTCATGGTTAACTGTGGTGCATCATTTGCTTGGAGTCTTGAGCCATTGTTTATATTGTTTAGCAGTGGTTGTATGATGTTTGTTTAGGATGGTCGGTGGTTGATCATGATGATTTAGCTGAGAATGTTTGATACAAATTATATGTAGATACCGATGCATGTCAACTATGGTTAGTTTATCAATATGGCCCTACAAAGGGCATACACTCCATGATTTTAATAGACACTCCTTGGCCAGTGACGTCTTTTGAGATCTGGATGGCTCTCCGTTGCTATCGAATTGAGATGGATTTTAGACTTGTTTGGCCCCAGGGTATCCTGCGTTCGACATTACTGGCAGATTGTGCACAGCGGTTGATGGCTGATGATGAACAAACCTTAATCCACCATGAACCAACACTAGGAATATTTACCATGAAACAGCTAATCATTCGCAGCCATTGGATTATTCATTTGCCATCATCAAGAGCCATTGACAACCACGAATGATTAGAAGTCATTCTCGTCAATCATTCTCATCACATATCGAGAACCCTTGAGACAATTCACACATAATGATTTGCTATTCCAATCAACTACTAACATATGAAGAAGCATTCACAACCTTTCCAATCAGCATCATTCTCATGAAAAAGCACCATTGTCAACCATTGATGAACCATTAAGAACCTTCACATATAAAGAACCATTCTAGTTAACCATGAATTAACCGTTAACTATTCTAATCAACCATGAACTAACCATTAAACATTCTAATTGACATGGTTGACACATGGTTGATAGACCATGGTTGACTATGAATTGACTAATTATTCTAATCAACCACTAACATCCATTAACCATTGGCTAACCATTTTGAAGAACCATTGCACACTCTAGTGAACCATGGACAACCATTCATTAACCATTAATTAACCATATGGCTTTGGGTCAAAACCCTGTACCCCTGGTTCCCCCATCATTAACCATTGTTTTCCCTTATTACTGTTGGGCATCATCCCCCATTAGTTGGTTGGTTAATATTGACCCATCGCCATATTGACCACCAGTAACACATACTGATTCGAAGTCATTTGAATTTCCGCGCTCCCCAGGTGCTGACCTCGTGGCCAAGCTGAACGCACTGGAAACTCACCAGGAGATGCAACAGCGTGAGCTGCCCCAGGGCAGTGCAGTGCGTACGGGGGACCATCGCTGCAGCCGGGCCAAGCCAAGCGAAGCCCAAGTAGTTTTACATCAGTGAATTGCTACTGATGAAGGTGATGGAAAACCACTTTTTTGGAAGATTGATAGTTGTTGAATGACTTGTAATATGATTGATTAATTTGGTTAATGAGGTTGCTGAGTACTAAATTACAGACAATAGATTGTTGAGCAGAGTTTTTTTTAAACCAATTAAGAATCATAAAGGACTTGTCCTGGAGATGTGTTGCGTAGGCAATTCTGCATGGGAGCGTAGGCTTGCGTAGGCTTTTTATAGCAGTTGCTGTCGCGTAGGCAGTTGCGTAGGTAGCCAACGAGGTCGAATTTGTTTAGATTATAGTTTGGTTGTTTGGTTGTTTGTTCGGTTGACTGATCGGTTGGTCAGATGGAATTTGGATGCTTGTCATCCGCGTAGGCGTGGCGTAGGCGCTGCGTAGGCACGGCGTAGGCAAACACCCAATTTGCCATCCTAGACCCTTGGATTTGGGCAGCTAGATTGAAGGATTGACCGCTAGGTTGACGGATTGATTCGACTATACGTTCAAATTGTAAGTATATACCATATTCCTAAATGGCAGAAACCCATGGTGGCGTAGGCAAAAAACGAACGTGATGTACCAAAACACAGCGCGCGTAGGCCGTGCGTAGGCAGTTGTTATACACAAATCCTTGCGTAGGCTGGCACTGTGATGGCGTAGGCAGGCGTAGGCTCCAGCGTAGGCGCCTGAAAATGACAAAGGCCCAAACATTCAAAAAAAACGTTGCTCTGTTGTTATGTGTCTTTGTCATTGAAGATGTCACATTATCATACATGATCCATCGTTATGCATCGCTGTTTAATTCTCATCATTATGAGTGCTAGATACAGATCAAGCTAGTTCCGGATCACACATCCACCTTGGTAGATCTTGGTTGTTGAAAGCTACAACTTGTTGTTGAGCATTGCTGGTTGTTGATGATGGTTGCTGCCTTGCTTAATGTGTTTTTTTAATCTCCCTATCATCAGCCATTCCCTCCGAAACTAATCATATCCTGGGTAGTTGGCCCGGATTTCTCCATGGCGAGCCCCGTCGTGGACAGCATCGATCCCTCCACTATTTCAGCATCAAACCGTTCCATCGTCAGTGCATCATCAACCAGTGCACCACCATCAAACATCAACCACATTCAACCACTAACTAATCATTAAGTGGTTGATGTAAGAACCATCAGCCACTTCTGAATCATTAAGTAACCAATGTCCAACTATCAACTCCCCATCAAATCATCTACTCATCATTTCTAGTTCGCACCTGGCTGTGGGTCAGTTCACCCCGTACGCCTGGTTCCCCTATCATTCACCATTGTTTCCCTTATATTGTTGGTCATTATCCCCCATGAAATTGCTTGGTTAATATTGACCCATAGCTATATAGCTGGTATATCCCCTACTATTGTTGGTTATCATCCGCTATACTGTTAACAATTAACCAGCTTGGCTTCACCATTGTTGTTGGTTGGTTAACTGCTTGACCCATAGCTGTTATACAGGTTAACCATCATCCCTTGTCATTCACCATTATTATATGGTTTATAATCCCTTCATCAGACATTTTACCCATAGCTATACTACAGGTCAATCATCATCCCCTATTACTAACCACCATCAATGGTTATAATTATAATCCCTTCATTAAGCATTCTTTTCCATTGTTGTTGGTTAACTGCTTGACCCAGCTCGCCATGTATAGCTTGTTTATCCCCTACTATTGTTGCTTATTATAGCCTATCATTAACAATTAACTAGCTAATTAACCATTGTTGTTGCTGGGTTAGATGCTTATAACCCTTATAAGCTGTAACTTATCTTAATACCATCATTAATCATCACCTATTATTAACGACCATTATTAACCTTCATTAGCTAAACTGCTTGAGGTTAATCATCATCCCCTATTATTAACCACCATTAATGCTTATAAACCCTTCATCAATTGGTTAATATGTCACTTGGTTGGTTAATTGCTAGTTAACCATTGGGTTATAGCCTATCATTAACCATTAACCAGCTAATTCACCAGCTAATTCACCATTAACCAGCTTGGCTTCACCATTGTTGTTGGTTGGTCAACTGCAACGAAGCTCTCCGCCGGCGGTCGCTCCCGGGTGGTCGCTCCCGGGTGGTCGCTCCCTGGTGCTGCGCTACCAGGTCTCTTGGAAACGCAGCGCCTGGAAGCCAAAGCGTCACAGGACGCCTTTCTGCGCAGCAGCCACGAGGCGCGGCTCGCCCGGAGCGGGCCGCGCCGGGGGGTACCGGCTGCCATGGAGTTATACCCAGGGATGATCAGGAAGGGATGAGCATAAAATGGTGGATTTTATTGGGTTAACTGGTTGGTGATGGTAGGTGGTTTGATTCACATGTGTCTTTAATTTTCACGAGTAATTGTTAACAAATGGTGGGTTAACTAAGATTTTTCATATGGGTTTAAACCGCCAACCAGTTAAGTCAATGGTAGAACCATTATATGATTAGGTTTATAGTGTTGTTTGATTCTTTTTAGTACTGTAGTTATACTTGTGGTATTCTTGCTCAAGCCATCACAAAGGGATGTTTTTGTAGATCATATTTACCACCAGAGACAAGTGTGTTAATGTTTTTATGGTTAAGCCTTATAGTTCTAGACCTACAGTTTGTTCAGTTGTAATGAGACATGCCCGTTGTGGTTTAATGGGTTCACTACGTTGGTAGTTGTTGATCCATGGTTGATGAACAGCAAAACTGCTTATAATCGGGTATCTATCTGGTGCAAAGAAACACTCCAACAATGTTTGTGAGTGAACTTGAAATTAGTTATTGGATCGGGTAAGTGATTTCGTTGATGGGCCACTCCACTTTCATCAATGTTGTTCCATAGGCCTCGAGTGCCCTGGTCAGTTTGTGGTTTATTTGGTTTGTTGGCAAATTTGCGGCCGAACCCTGTCTTCATATGATTACTTCTCATGAAGTGTCCCCTCATTTGCACGCTGCAGTTGTTGAAAGCAGATGTCTAGTGGTTGTACTAGATGGTGATGGTGCCATGTGGTGGATCGCATTTTATATGGAGGATTGATAGCAGATGTGCCGTGCGGGCTGGAAAGTATAGCTATTGGGTTGTGCCAACCTAAAGAACCAGATCCCCTGCATCCATGGTTGTTGCTGGCTTTATTGTCAGCAACAATCAATCCTCGTTGTTCTTGGGGCCAATGATTACTATCCCCAGCTGCTGTATCATGCTGTATTTCTGTATTCACCATAAATCATAACTAGTAACCTCTGAATCACCAAAGATAAACTACCCTACAACCAACACATTAACCACCGTTTGAATCACACATTAACAACCATGTTTAAACTACCATATAAAATATATAGATCACCACATTCCCAACCATTTCAACCACCATATCACCACATTAAGCCCACCACATGGCCGCCCTCTCCCGCCTCAACGGCTGCCTGGTGCCAGGCCTTGGCCGCTCAGACCGAAGAACTACAGATGGACGCCAGGCGACGAAGCACCAAGACGGAGCTTCAAGCGTTGCAGGCGGGCGCTGCCAGGGCGGCAAGTTGGGCGACCAGTTCGGCTTAGTTTGAAACCCTAAGTTAGGGGTTTAAAATGGTTAAGTGGTTAGGCTTAGTTAGGCTTAGTTCGGCTTAGTTAGGTCTAGTTAGGCTTAGTTCGGCTTAGTTTGAAACTCAAAGTTGTCAAGAGCCATGCCTTTTTTGTTGATCCGATGATCGACTGACGTGCTTGCTTGCGCTTAATTGGGCTTAGTCCTATGCCGAACATGTTTTCTAGAATTACTTGCAACAGCAAATGCTGATTATTTTTGAAGCATGTAGGTGTTTATTGGGCACCAAGTATCTGGTGACAAAGGCGTTGTCAATACAGTCCAGAGCGATGCCAAAAAAAACAAAAGATCGGAGTGTTCTCAGGAAGGCTTGGCATTCTTGGGATGGTTTGGGTTCGCGAGTACCATGTCTGGACCGTCCTATAATATGCTGTTGAAATATCGAACAAAATCTGGTTTCCACTGTGAAGACGCTGGCTAAACAAAGTAGATTTTGCTAAGCCAAGAGTTGCAAAAAAGGCCATGTTCTTTGGCTACTGACGCCGTTTTAGCATAACGCCTATGGTATTCTGCATCGATGGCCATGTGGCTGACCTGACTGAAAACAGTCAGCTTGGCAAAGCTGCGCCACCGCCAGGTCTATCTTCAGAACGTCACTTCGGAACGCCAATGCTTGCTGGACGAGGTCGCCTCTCGCGGTGCCATGCTCCCCCACCAGGGGGACAGGGACAGCAGTAAGGGCACTACTGGGACGCTGAAAAGGGATCGTTTGGATTGCAGCTGTGGGCGGTTTTCTTGAGGCGACCTCTATTATCGTGCTTTTTTGGGATATGAACTGGTGTCTATACATTGCTGTTTCTCAAAGTATGGAGCCCGAAAAATGGATGGTTTGATATTAAAAAGGGTTTAGTATTGGATGATTGGGAGGTACTCCTAGTTTCAGAAACAACCACATCATGATCGCAGGATGTTGCCGGGTTTTCACCACGGGTCTCCAACACTTGGCTATCATCCAATTAATCGATGGGGTAAACCATGGTTGGTGAACAGAAAGGGATGGCAGCTGCGCGCCAGCTCAGTTGTCGCACCAGGTGGCGACAGCAAAGTCTGAGGCAGCCACCTTGAGACAGGAAGAGCAGGCGTGGTCGCTTGTGCCTCCTGCTGATGACCATGCTCAGTCGAAACATAGGTGGTTTCTGGTTGTTGGTTGGTTGATTAGTTGATGTAAACTTAGTTGGTTAGTTGGTTAGTTGGTTAGTTGATTAGTTGATGATGGTAAACATAATCAGCAACTCGACGAACCAACAAGCATCAGTTGACTAGTTGAATAGTTGACGATGGTTCACAATGCTTGGTACCAACATTGTTATCCTTCTCATTGCTGATCATTTGCAATTAGCGAGCAGATTCTAAACCAGATAGATAGATGGTGTCATCATTGCTCATCCTGGACGATTATTAAACAGACTATGAACCACATGAACCATCCTTGACCACCATTCATCTTCGTGTTTGAGCCACCACCCGAAGTGCCGCTGAACGACAAGGAAGGACTGGATATATCAAAGTGGGTGTAAATGGGGACGCATCAATCAACACTACTCAATTATGTGAGATCCATATGTACAGACCTCCCGTAGTTTGGCCATGAATACCTGGTGTTTTCGAGTGTTTTCCTTGAAATATGGGTGGCTTGTTGATGTGGATCTGGCACGACTGACCATGATGGACACCATCATCAACCCTCATAGACCTCCGTTGATCAGTACTGCAGAAAGCATCATGGTTTTTACGATTGCTTAAGTATTGACAGCGATGAGCCATCAATGACACATGGATTTGACCATTATGGCAGTTATGACCAGCAAGTTGACCATTTAATTTCAGCCACTAATCGCTTGTTTTGTGGTTTCAAACATGTTGCGTTTCCCCAAATATTTTAGGGGTGGCTGGTTGGTTGACTCATATTTCTCATGACGGGGTGGTTCAACCACCAACCAGCTAATGATCATTATTAGCCATTAGAATCATTATATTGACCATTATTAACCACTATTGACCACTACTTGTAGGGGTGGTTCAATCACCAACCAGACGAACCATCACTTCCCAACGAAATTCACCGCCCCCGTGTGGCTTGGCAGGCGCGACAAAGCGCGCAGCTTCGCTTGAGTCGAGAACTGGAATCTGCTCGGGCAGGCGAGGGCGGAGCAGTGGGACCGTTGAGAATCAGACTGTCTGATGTGCAGCTGGGGTTAGCTCACCATGGTGAACTAAAACCTATAAGGTGGCTGAACTAACCCCTAAAAACCATGGGAATTGTGACCACTCACATCCAAGTACCCATCAAAATGGTTACTGCAACGAAGGTTCAACTGGCTGTTGGTTGGGAGGGAGCGATTTGGAGCCAAGGGTATTCCGTTCTGGCCCTTTAAAGGGCCTTTAAAGGGGGAGCCGAGGAGCTTCCAGAAGTGCCCCAACCCAATGGTAGCCACGATGGTACCAACAAAAGCCAGCGTTTCGGACCTTCCAACGCACCAATGAGTTTCGGAGTATCCAATCACCGATGGTATTGCCAATAGCAACCAAGGACGAGGTAATATCAGATACTGTCTATTACTTCAAGATTTTGACCTCTAGCATGATGGGGCGAGGTTCGCCGCGGCCAATCGTGAATTAAATCAGTCAGCACAATCAGGCCCCAGCTGTCGGCCGTACTCCACCTGCATTGTGGAAATACGGTCCCAGAAATCAGCCGGCTGTACTGCGCAGCCCTGGGTAGTGCGACCGGCCCTCACAGAAATAGCCCCAGCCAGGGCTTTACATAGGCCAGGAGGATATTCTTTGAGGGGACTCGTGAGAAAGCTTCCATTGGCAGCTTTGCCAATGGAGGAAAACTCTGGCAGCGAGGCACGAAGCCGATGATCCCACAGCTGCTCCGCCATGTCGGGAATGTTGATCGTGAGCAACATCGTAGGCTTCGGCGAGACTGCTCCGAAATGACCCTGATAGAACCTGACCAGCTGCACCGAGGAATGAGCTCGAAGAAGTTGAACCACTGGGAGCCGCCAGATCGACGGCAGAGCTGGGTCATCTGGTTCCGCTGGATGCTCCACTGCTGCTATGCCATTGGCGGCCAAGATGGCAGTGGCAGCTTCCAGGCTGAAGCTCAGCAGTAGATTGCCGAGGGACACTTGTCGCAGCTCTCTGAGTGTCAAACATTGGAGTCCCCATGGGTGCTTGGCAGATCTTACTGGCCGAGGGCCTTGTCGATGATCTTCCAATTCCACTGCTCTGGCTCGCGACCAGGTTTCACACGGTGGCCCACTAACCACCGCTAGAACCCACATCTCCTCAATGGACCGCAGCCAAAAGAGACGCGTCTCAGCGCGGCTCAAGTCACCCCAAGCCTTGTCATAGATGACGTCGAGGGAGACCACGTGCATGACGACCCCGTCCACAGAAGGCCACCGATCCATGTAGAATTGTAGGTCTCCTGGCCTACGACGGCCAGCGAACAAATGGAGGCAAACACGGTGAGCTCCCAGAGGTCTAGGACATGGACACAGCTGAGCCATCGCTTCGGCTGCTTCCGGGAGAGCCAGGGTGGCGTGCCAGTAGTCAACCGTGCCCACACACTGAACCACTTCTGAAGGCGTCCCTGCTTCCCAAGTCCACGTCGAAGGGTCCAGCAGGCGATCAAGGCACGCCTGCATGTCCAAAGATGCGAGGCCTACCATGAGCTCTTCTTCCGGACCATAATGACCTCTGAAGTGCTGAAGGGTGGTCTCAAGGTCTCTCCAGCTCAATGTGTGGGTGCTGGGATACTCCTTCACAAAGGTCTCCACATCCTGGATGGTCAGCGCATTCTCATGGGCGTCGGTGAGGAAGGCCATGAGCGCGTCCTCAAACTCAGTGTTGAAGTCCGCAAAGTCGTCTCGGGCTGGGTCTCCTGGAAGATGAGGGCCTGCCGCCTGTAACGAGGGAAGCAGGCCGTCATGCTGATCCACTAAGTGCTGTTCCTCTGTGGAGCCGATGCCTGGGGGGATG
>VSDK01011922.1:289476-310163 GCA_009767595.1 Symbiodinium kawagutii
GGAGTGGGTTTTGAAGGTTTGGCGGCAGGATAAGCAGCCATGATGTTCTCGCGGGGCTGCAGCGGGTTCCTGTCGCGGGATCTGGACTCCCGCCGCTTGCAGTCTGGAGACGATGCTTCGGTGTGTGTTGCTCACATGCCATGCATTGGCGTCTTGTCGGATTGAATGCAAGACTGCCCTGCGCACTAGCTTTTTCCAAAACCTGGGGTGGTGACGTAAGATACTGTCCCACCTGCCCGGCTCAGCCGCTGGATCTGGTAGATCCGAACTGGCATGCAACTGTTGCCACATCCACTGCAGATCATCGAGGACCATGTGCTTCCATTCCGAGTCCACAGCGATGGCTGACCAGGTGTGCACATCTGCACAGGAATACAAAGTGCCCAGGTATCGCAGGCGTGCTCTGCGTCGAAGCAGTTGGCTGCGAGGTGCTTGTAGAAGAGCATAGACTTCGTCATTGGAGTAGTGGCCACATTGTTTGACCGGTAGGAGTCGGCGAAGGAGTCTGATGTATGCTGATTCAAATTTGTCACGTTGGTGCTGAGTATCCAATACCCAACTTTCCATGCCATAGGAGAGTTTGGATAGCACCAGGCTGTCAAAGAGCTGAACTCGGGTGCTGGCGGGGAGCGCAAAGTTGCGAAGGAGAAGACGACTGTTTTCTCCAAATGCTTGATGCGCTTGTGCGAGCCTTTGACGGGTCTCCACGTTGTTGTGAGCTCCATGATGAAGGATAGCTCCCAAGTGCTTGTAGCGGTTGGTGACCTTGATCTGGATCACTCCCTGGTCCGTGAGCACCGGCAGTGTCCGAGGGCCCGCATCACTAAACAGGCGGGGCGCCCATTCTTTAGTGCCCTTGCCCTTGAGCACCATCAGAAACTCTGTCTTGCCAGCGCTGAAGTTCGGCGACATTCCTCTGGCACGGCAAAGATCCACCAGATGTCCTGCTACTCGAGTGGCCTTGCTCACGAGCTGCTCAGTGTGGCTTGCTGTGACGGCTATGGCCAGGTCATCCATCCATGTCGGACCTAAAAGTTCCTCTGCTTGGTCGCTGGGCCCACTCCAGAGGCCAGGCTCCTCGATGGCAGGGATCTGGGTGACGAGTCCTTCAGTCCGCAGTATGCCATGCAACTGATGGAGCATGTGACCGAAGAGCAGTCCGAAGACAATGTCTGCGTAACTGTCGCCCGGGCGCGATCCTACCTGGGTATGGACCACATCGGTCTGTTTGTCCAGCTGGAACCATGTGCTGGAGTGGAGTGTGCGGATGACCATGATTTGAATCTGGGAGTAGGTGGCGTGTTCAAGGGCTGTGTCTCCTCGGAGAGCCTGATGAAGGCGAAACAATGCGTCTTCTGGTAGGCCCATGCGATGGGCCCATTGCGCCAGCTCCTGGTCATTGTTGCAGGTGCCCATGACCATTTCCCTGATAGTGCGATAGAATGCTTCAGTGAGATCTAGGAAAAGGATGCTTGCTGCCTGCTTCCGGCACCGACAATGTCGGAGGAAAGCACGCATCATGTGAACTCCCAGTCCAACTGGGACTCTGCGGCGTCCACCCAGCTGATCGGAGTGCAAAAACGCCTCATATATGGAGCACTGATGATCCCTCAAGGTTCGGTGAAGCGATTTCCCAATGTGGCTGCTGATGAGCAACGCTCTGTACGCCTCACACCGATCTTGTGGAAGTTTGCGCTTCCAAGCTGTGGTGGCCCTGCCACCTTTATGCAGCAGGGGTTCCTGCCCGTGTAACATCAGTTTCCACAGCATGGGGTAGATCTGTCGGGCGATCGTTGCTGCATGGAAGTGGCATAATTCCCCTGGGATGTGGTCGGGCCCTGTAGCCTTCCCCTTCTGGACTCTGCGTAGTGAGTGCTCCAGGGCACTGAGTGAAGGCAGTTCAGTGATGGGGATGCTAAGGTCGGAGGGACCCTGCTGTTCCATGTCTTGGATCCATTTTTTGCGGAGTTCATGGCAACTGAGTCTCCTGCCTCCTTCCATGTTTGCTAGGAATCGCACCCATCGATCTTGAAGGTCTTGAACCGTGGCACATGGCTGACCCTGTTCATCCTTGACCTCAGGGAGTGGTGGTGGGCCAAAAAATTTGGCATTGGATGAACCTCTGAAGGGTTTCAGGGTGTGCAGGATCTCTGATGCTGATGCCCCTGGTGGCAGTGATTCCAATGCTAGTTGGAGGTGCTTCTTTTTGTTGAATTGCAGCTGTCTCTTGAGCTGCTTTTGAAGCTGTCGCACACGAAGCACTTCTCGGAGGAGGTCAGGTCCATGCAAAAGGTCCTGATGTCGGGCAGCAGCTATCCATGCACGAAAATAAGCTTTGAGATCCGATCTCCCTGTCAAACCTCCACGAGTTCTCAGGTGCTGGCGTGCACGTCGCAGTTGTGTCCGAATGTCCCACGTGACGGGACAAATGTAAGGCTTCTTGGGCTGGCTTTGGGCTTTTGGACAGTGCTTGCGAAGCGAGGACATGAGATGCTCATTGAGTGCAGCCGTTTGCGTCTCAATGTCTTGTCCCCAAGCCTGAATGGGTCCCTGTCGCAGGTCTTCTTCCAGTCTATGCGCCCTAGCTATGAGCTGACGATCAATGGGCTGTTGGCGAGCAGGCATCTCCAGGTGTTGCAGGACCTTCCTGTGTGTGACATGCGCCACCGCCACAGTGTGATCGTGCTCACCTACTGTGAGTTCAAGCTCTGGGAGCGTTGCATAGTCATGGCAGTGTCCTGTCCAACACAGCGGGAGGAGAACATGGTCGATTTTCTTTGCAGTTCTACCATCAGGGCTTGTCCATGTTGGCTGCCAGGGACCGAAGCTACTATGGGAGCTGGGTGCCCACAAACTGGCTGCTTCGATAAATTCTCGGAACACTGGAGTGAAGGGGGACTCACTATCACCTATGTCTAACACGTGATGACCATCTGGGTCTCCAAGCTGTGCATTAGCATCAGTGAGAACTACTAGTGGCGCATTGCAAAGAGGGCGCAGTGCGATCATGCGGTGCCAGAAGTCCTCAACTGCTTGGGGTGAGTGACCAGAATGGGGTGCGTAGGCAACGAGGATGCACCCTGTGAAGCCAGGCGCTTCAACTTTGCATAGCAAATGGCGTGTGCTTCGGTCCAGCACCACAAAGTGGTGCGGTTTCAGGTACATCCTTTTGCCCTGCGCTGTGGCATAGGGTCTCTGAAGATTGATCCATACTCCCACCCCACCCTGTCCTTGGGAACTGTCAGCTGCTAGACGAAGAAACCTCTGATTGTTCCACTGGCCTGCTTGTCCTCTTGTTTCCTGAAGACCTATGAACAACAGGCCATAGGAGGCAAACTGTGCTTGGAGGAAGTCGATCTTCCCTGCGCATCCTTCTGGAGATTGGTACAAGGTTTGCACGTTCGCCGTTGCAAAGGTCATGTCCAGGTGGGCTGTGATCTCAGTTCTGGCTGGGGCAGCTGCTGGTTCTTTGCACTCTGAGGATAACTGCGGCAGGTTGGGCGGAGGAACATTAAACCCTCCCAGTGCCAAGTGAGGCATATCGAAATGCGGTCGAACGAGGCACCAGAGGTGAGGCACGATGTCTTGCCAAACTCTGTAGTCAAACGTGCCGTTCAGAGATTCTGCTTGTTCACTGGTGATTTGGGCGGCGATTGTGTCTGCCACTTCATTCCAAAGCATTCCTGCATGGGCTCTGCAATGGGAGATATCAACTGCCTGGTCACCACAGTTCAGCGAGAGGGCTTGGTAGAGTGCTCTTAGCTGGCTGTTCCCGATGTCATGGGGAGAGCTGCTGATTGCTCCTCTGGCATGGTCTTTGGTGGTGACGGAGTCCGAACAGAACATGGTTGGCCAATCTCCATTCATTGAAAGGCGCCACCACAGGGCCCAGGTGAGTGCTTCCCTCTCTGCATTGGCTGAGTTCAGGCGCTGTGAGAACGCATACTTGGGGGATGCTGGGTCCACACATACCAAACCTGCCCTCCAGCCGACTAGGAATGGCGTCTGTCCATACCGTTCACCCAACACCACAAAAGCCCATGCTGCTCTGTCTCCAGCCTGTGACGCCGAGCCATCTGTGAAGATGACGAGTCGGTCTAAGCAACTTGCGTCGAGGCGGTGTATATCCATCGTCGGTTGGGCACTGGCTTGATCAATGAAATCCCCCTCAAAGAACGAGAGATCTTGCGAGACGGGGAAGCTATCCTGGGTCAAAAGGGACGCCACTAGATCACGGGACAACCCTGTCTCCACTCTAAAGCGAGGCTCGCTTTCACCACCGAACAAGGACTGAGTTTGCCATAGCGGGCCAAGGTCATGTGTATGCTGTGGCTCCGGCCATGGAGATGGGTTTCTGCTGGTGCCCTCCTGGAGCACATTGACCGAGGAATGGAGCACATAGAGTGCCCAGGTGACATTGTCCTCCTGGACAAAGTCAATGACCACTGCTTTGCTCTGCCCCGCTTTGGCAATCAAACGCATGACCTCCAGTTCATCATCTGGTTGCTTCTGGAGTGGGGCAACAATGAGGTCCACTGCCTCGTTGTCCGGCGAGCTCTGTGGTAGAGCTATGAGCACGGTTTGTGGACTGTGTGCGAAATGGATCCAGTGCCTCTCAAGGGGGCAGCGACGGATGCATCCAGATGCGCCTGCGATGTGGGCTCGGAGGTCCTCGAAAGCCAATCTTCTTGAAGGACCTCTCACTTTCCATCCATAACGTGCAGTGTGTGTTGACGGTGTCAGTGACAAAATCATTCAATGCCAACGCCTGTCTACCACCACGGCTGTCCCCTAAGGTCTGAATCCCTGACTGTCTCTCTGGCACACTGTTGGGATGGGATGCAGGATGGATTTGAAACCATCTCCGTGGAGGCCTATGAGAGCGGTCCTGGGAAAATGGTTGTCTCCCTCCCTGCTCAAGCGCTGCATGCTGGCCTACTGTTTGTACTCCTATCAAAATCCCTGCCCCGTCTGGAATTGGGAGCGGAAGGTTCGTGATTGTTGTCATTTGGTAAAGCACTGCGCAGACTGCGGTGGGTGGGTACTCCAGGCAACGAGGTCCTAGTCCTACCCGATGCAAAATCTGACGATGTGTGATCACAGATGGAAGGAAAAGTGCTACATGTAAGTGCTCTTGATCTTCCACCTGTGTGTAGAGGGCAGCACTGAGATCTGGATGTTCATGCTGGACCAGTAGTGCATATGCGACATAATGGTCCTGTCCTGCATTGGCCATGGGTTGCGGACTAACAATGTACAGCGAGGTCTGCGATGCAGGGTCTACCATGCCCTGCCATGCCTGCACAATCACCTGCTTCCATGAGAGGGGGTTGGTGTCGATCTCCACCACTCTGCCAAATAGGCATGTTGGAAGCCTCCGCAAAGATAGGAAGTACGTCATGACTTCAAACTTTGGTGGGGGGTGCGTCCTTTCCACATGCACCAGGGAGATACGTGCTTGGAGCAAGTCCAAGGCGGCGGTGTCTGTGTCACTCAGACACATCGCTGGGGTTTCTCCTGTGGATGGCTCCGGTGATGGCGATCGAGCAGTGGTATGTGTCTCACCTGTCGCTGCTGCCGCTGTTGATGCCGAATCCAACTGTTGACTTGCCGGAGGCAGTTGCATCATGGAAACTGTATCTCTGTCTGTAGATGAACTGTCATGTGCATGCTTGATCACCACAACAATGGATTGACCGGTGGGCCGTGGATAAATGTCCCCATCCACCACTCTTTGACCTTCCCTGTAGACTTCACAGTGGAAGTCTTTGGCACAGTCCTCTGTGAGTTCAATCATGTCAAGGATCACCGGCAACGGATGCCTCGCTCCAGCTGAATAGGCTTGCTGGAGGGTCATGTGAGGCTCAACCGTCTTCCATTGAGTGGACACGAGCATACCTATACGGCCATTTTGATGTTCCTGCTCCACGATGACATGCGGGAGTGAGTCGAATGCGGGAATGCCAACTGGTGGTGGCGGCGGAACAATAAAGGAGATGGTGAAAGGGTGGCCTGCCTTGAACCGGTCTGCCCACACACGAGTGACTGCACTCCTCCACTCGGCAGGGTTGACAGGTAGAAACAGGACCCGACTGTCTTTGCATGTTTGGCTGGAGGTGTGCGCAATGAAGCAGGAGTTGAGAATCAGGGTATCTCCTCCTGTTTGGGATGGAGCACATCTGTTGACCAAACCAGATGACGATGGCTCTTCTGCCGCAAACGGAACTGTAGGAGAGATGGTCCGCTGGGGTGCACTCAGAAGGTGCTGAGGCGGTGTGACTCCTTCGTCTCGAAGCCAGTCTCTGAGGTCGCTCCTGTATGGTTCTGATTGAGCTGGGCCAAATTGAAGTTGTAGGTGGTCACCATTGGCCAGTATTCTGTGAGACGAATCTCTGAGAGGCCATTCCTCATTGTTGTGCATCATTCTGAGATGTTCTGGATGCGCACGAAAAATGCTGGTGAGTCGAAGAGCCGATGCTATGGTGGCAAGGCAGGTGGAGCGATGCGTGATCATGAGCGAGTGGAAGAGGTTCTCGTTTGCTTCCGCTGGGGTCAGAGGTCTGTGATCCTCTACCATCACATCAAACAAGACCATGGCTTCATTGTCTCTGTCCAAACGATCGTCAACGCATTCAACCAATGCCACTCTACCAAAATGCCCCGACGAGAGGGAGTCCACGACGTGGACATCTCTGATGGCACCTTGAGGGAAAGCCAAAGCTGATGTGGCTTGTGCAATTGATGGGCCCGCATCCGAGGCCATAACAGGAGGAGGGTCATGTGTCATGTTGGTGTACACAAGTTTCCACGGTTCCAGCTCTTCATCTGATTCTTCCATGGATTCTGAACTGTCATCCTCCTGATGGAGGCCCCCCTCATCTGTTGAGTGTCTCATGTCTGTGGCCTCTGGTGGGCTATCCCTCGATCTGGACCTGGAGCGCTGCATGAGAGACACTGAATCGGCGGTGCTCGCATCAGATGTCCAGGAGAGTCTCTCCTCAAATTGGAAGAGGTCTGCAATTTTGAAGTCCATGGGGACTTCTTCCCACCCTAGATGTCCTGGCATGCTGTCGGCATCGAAGGGTTCCTGGAGTCCTTGCACATGATCGCAGGGACCTTGGCCAATGCGAAGGACCTCTCTTTCTCCTCTCTGAGGTGAGTTTGCCGCCTCTGCCGAGCTTTCAGACCAGTGCGATGGAAAGGCGGTGGAGACTTCCGAATCCGTTTCTGACGAGCTGTCCTCATCATCACTGTCCGTCGCATCGGGTGGATCAATAGCCATCAGATTGCCTTCGACTAGGGACCCGTGCGGAAATGTGATGGGGTCTCCAGTGCTTTGACTGGTACCGTCGGCTGCCTGCAGAAAACATGGCCTTCGGACAAAGCCACAGAAATGGTCAAATTGTGCTGTGGCGAATGCATCATGGACAGTGTTTCCTCTGTCCAGCAGAACAACCCTGTGTTGCAACTGATGGGCCCGCATCCGAGGCCATAACAGGAGGAGGGTCATGTGTCATGTTGGTGTACACAAGTTTCCACGGTTCCAGCTCTTCATCTGATTCTTCCATGGATTCTGAACTGTCATCCTCCTGATGGAGGCCCCCCTCATCTGTTGAGTGTCTCATGTCTGTGGCCTCTGGTGGGCTATCCCTCGATCTGGACCTGGAGCGCTGCATGAGAGACACTGAATCGGCGGTGCTCGCATCAGATGTCCAGGAGAGTCTCTCCTCAAATTGGAAGAGGTCTGCAATTTTGAAGTCCATGGGGACTTCTTCCCACCCTAGATGTCCTGGCATGCTGTCGGCATCGAAGGGTTCCTGGAGTCCTTGCACATGATCGCAGGGACCTTGGCCAATGCGAAAGACCTCTCTTTCTCCTCTCTGAGGTGAGTTTGCCGCCTCTGCCGAGGTTTCAGACCAGTGCGATGGAAAGGCGGTGGAGACTTCCGAATCCGTTTCTGACGAGCTGTCCTCCTCATCACTGTCCGACGCATCGGGTGGATCAATAGCCATCAGATTGCCTTCGACTAGGGACCCGTGCGGAAATGTGATGGGGTCTCCAGTGCTTTGACTGGTACCGTCGGCTGCCTGCAGAAAACATGGCCTTCGGACAAAGCCACAGAAATGGTCAAATTGTGCTGTGGCGAATGCATCATGGACAGTGTTTCCTCTGTCCAGCAGAACAACCCTGTGTTGTGCAAAAACTGGGAAAGATTCACACTTGATCATGAGCCCAAATTGACGTGGATGGGAGAACTGGCATACCATGACGTGTGCAATCGTTGACCTTAGCGTGTTTGGCTTTGGCACCACAATTGCCAAATGTATCGGCTCATTCGGGATGACGAGCTCCTGCCATGCCGCTCGACAAAGATGTACAAACTCCTGCCAGTCAGTGTTCCCTGGAAGGTGGATGCGTCTCGAACGGATGCAAACACGTGGCCCTCTGTGGCAAATGAACCAGGTTTCAACATATGCTTTTCGTTGGGGATCATGTGTGGCAAGTGCAGCACGCAAGTCCTGCCACTGGTCAAAACTGTCCCTTTCATGATTACCGAATGTCAGAGTTACCAGCGATTGAGACCGTCTGGCAAGACAGCAGTCGATTCCCCATGCTGATCCTAGTTCCATGACGGATGCAAAAAACGACGGATGCTCATGCCAAAACCTAGCAACACGGATGCACAAATGGGCTGGGCAAGTTTGACCATGTAAATGCCAGAGAAGCCTACACTGTGCGTGTGCATGAACTAGGAGTGACGAGAAGGCTGCTTGATTGCTTTCAGCTAGGATCACGATAGAAACAACCTCAGCGAAACGTGTCCTGCGGTAGACCTGAAACTGCCTCGAACCTTTCAAGCATGATCTACGAACACTGGTGACCTTGTGAGGGGTCACAGTCCATGTTGGTGGGCTGACTTGTCTAACGTCCAGCCTGTTAACCGCAAGACTGCCATTTGAGGGAGCAGCGTTGCCGGTATGTACATGTGGCGAAGGCACAATGTGATCATATGTGGAACAAGGAAACACATTGTCGCCTGTCGATTCATGACCAAAGGCTATTGGTCTGGTGAGAAGAGGGAAGGCCGCATCCTCTTCTGCTTTGGATTGCAGGCACCTGATTCGATGTGCGATTCGGTTTTCAGGGGCCAGGGCTGAGTCCTGTGACTGGTGTCGCTCCCAAGCATACACCTTGCTCGCCTCTTGACCTTGGATTGTGGGCACATGGCTGTCAGGTCTGTCATAAGAGTCCGGGGTCACAGCTGGAAGGTTTACTCTGGATCTTCTTTGGCTGCGAGGCTCTCCTTGACTCTGTCTCGATTGGCCTGCGTATGTCTGTTGGTCTTCTCCTTCAGATGGTTCTGGGAGACCTTTGTTGGCGATGTGGTGCCACCCTTGAAGGGCTTTGGGGCCGATGTCACCTTGGCCGCAGGCACCGTCTTCTTGTCTTTCATGGCATCGTCGGAGAGCAGTTCTGCGTCTGATACTTCGATCGGGAAGTCTTCTGTCTGACTCAGATCTTGGGCGGCTTGCAGGAAGGCCTCGACATCCCCTTCGGTATCCACTTCCTGTTTCACCATCTCCGGCGCCGGGACTTGTGCAATCAGAGATTGTGAGGCCATGGTGACTTCCTCCCTGATGCTCTCCAATTCCTCTGCTTTTGTCTTGTACTGCTGGAGCAATTCCTTTCTCCTCTGTTGGTACATCGCTGCATGTTGGTGAAGGCGCGATGTAGACTCCGTGAGAAAGCTGTGCCACTCTGAGTCGAGCGATTTCACCTTGTCCATCAAGGCATTCGTCTGATGGCGGCATTTGTTGAGCCTGTTGAGATGGGCATGGGTCAATGCCCTCGAATTGAGGCTTTCTTGGTGTTTCTGCTCCAGTATCTCCAGTTGTTGTCGTAGGGAATCCGGTAGCGCACCAAATTCCTTGATCCCCTGGAGGTGTGTCATCAACTTCTGCTCTTCCGGTGTGAGTCCAGTTGATTGGGAGCTCGGATGATTCGGAGGGACTGGCAGTGAGGGTGCCGGTGGTATTGGTGGGAGCGCTTCCCCATCCTTCGCCGTCGGCAATCTTGACTGAGGTGTTGTCGTCACCCAAGGGACCTTGCTTGGAAACAACGACAGATCGTCTCTGTCTTTCCCACTGGTATTGTCTGCTTTCCCCCCTTTCTCTTCCCGCTCCTTTCTCTCCTGTTTCGCACGGGGGCGCGATTGACTCGCAGGTTGTTCCAGGAATGGTGACACCGAAGATGCCACAATGCGTTCCTGATGCGCACTCGCAGATGCCTGCCCAAGACCTTTCCGGAGTTCGACCTGATCAAGGCCCTGAGCTTCTGCCGTCGCCGGCGGAGAGCTCGATGCCAGGTCGGTTCCCGAATGGTGTAGTCCAGCTGATAGCAGGAGAAGGGCAGCAATGGCACGGGCGAGAGCGCCGGCAGACATGCACCGCGCGGCACTCCCTAAGGATGTTGCTAAACTGATGACGGACGGGGGTACCGCCGCCGCCAGTCAGAGCCCAAACCTTTACTTCAAGATATATATATATATATATAGCTATACATATAAATCTGCATATCTATATCATCTCTTTGTTTATTAGCCAACGGTCAACAGTATCCAGGTCAGAAATTAGTCCATTCATATCCAATCAACCATGGTCAGTTGTTTAGCCTATTAGTTCGCGAAAATCCAATTCACCACTCAGTTTATTCATTACACCATGAATATCCAACAACAACCATGGTGATTGTGGCATATTATCCAAGTAACTAAGCAACCAATTAGTCTTTTCGTATCCAATAACCCATGGTTGATATCATCCAATAACCCCAACCATTCTTAGTAACCGTTGTTAAGTGGGGATGCACATCAAAGTAGCCCATGGTTAATTGGTCAATCAGTTCATATCCAGTAACCCATGGATTTGGGTAAATTGTTCTAGAAAGTTTCTTGTTTATCCAGTTTATATCCAATTTATGTTTTTTAATTGCTATTCAATCAGTTCATATCCAGTTTTCTGGATATCAGCAATGAATAAAGTTGCTAATTATATTCAATGAAATCGATGTGAACATTTAGTTTTATGAACATGCAGTTCATTGAATGTCTATCTGGTTGGTGGTATGAAACATTTTTTACCCAGTAATTATTAACAAATAGTTGGTAGACTATTAGTTTTCATAGGGGTGGTTCAACCACCAACCAGTTATGATCATAATCAACCATCACTACCAGATATTAACCATTATTAACCATCAAAAACCACTAGTTAAGCATGGGCGGTTCAACCACCAACCAGCTAATGATCATTATTCGCCATTATGATCATTATATTAACCATTATTAACCACTATTGACCACTACTTGTAGGGTGGTTCAACCACCAACCAGTTCAACCCTCACTGGTTGGGGGGTCACCTGTGGAGAGTGGTTGTAACCCATGGTTTTTCTGGCTCAATCAGCTGGCTCTCCAGGTGCCTGGGAAGCTGAAGCCAAACGCACCGAGACCAAGCGGAAGGTGCGAACCGAGACGCAGCGCGCAGCCGCCGCCCGCAAGCGCCTTGCAGGGGTCCTGGAGTGGTTGGTTGATGGTGAGATATGTAGCTACTGGTTGGTTATCAACCAATGAACCTTAGCAGCTTATATACCTAAGTAATCATTAAGTATCAACCAATGAACCATGAACCACCAATGAACCAATATATTTAGCTACTGAGTTCTACTGAGTGTGATAATCTATGTTAATAACCATTGATGGAGTATCAACCAATGAACCTTAGCAACTTATGTAGCAATTTAAGCAATTTTCTAGCTTCATTGTTAAGTTGCTAGGTTCATTGGTAAGTAGCTACTGAGTCATCAATGAACCTAGCAACTTACCATACTCAACTTCGCCCACGCCAATCTGCAGACTACCCTCCAGAGTCTCAGAGTACATAGAAAACATATCGATCCTTCGATTCCAGACAACCTTGCAACCGACAAGACTGATCGCTGAGACACTACGAGTTGCTCGCACGTTGGGCGAGAAGCCGTTTCGACTGGGATTTCTCGGAAATTGTTCCTCAGTCGAGAAAAGCCTCCCTGGTCTACTGCAAGAGGCTCCTGCGACCATCGACACTCTGATGTCAATCAGAGGAGCAGTTCACTGCGATGTGGCAAGTGCGACCCGAGTCGTTGGAGCATCACACACGGGTTCCTTCATCCGGACTCTTTACGATGTGAAAATTGCTTTCGCAGAGAAGCTGATTCACTACAACAGGCCTGAGCACGCACTGATGGCTGCACCTCTGAATTGCCTAGTGAGACGAGTTGAGAGACCGTTCCCATTGCCCGTGGAATTCATCAGCTTACTGCTTCAAACTGACAGAGAAGTGCGTGAGCTAGTGAACCTGGATGATTTTTCCGCATTGTATCGCTCCTGGAACTTGAAGTGCTTGCCAGTTGACATTCTTGTTGCTCTGGATCTGCAGCCTGTGATTCTGCAACACATGCGGTTGAAGCTTCGCTGATCTCGTTGGGGCAGTGGCATCCAGATTTTGATCGCTTCCCTATGGTCTTCCTCGTGGTGAGCCCTTCCAAGAAGGGTTTCGACCTCTTTTTTCTGTTGTTGTACCATGCCATTTTCTATGTGCAAGGTTTTTTCCCTTCCAAGAAGGTTTTCCTTGCAAACCTGGATTAGCAACGCCTAAGCTAGTTGAGTTGGATCGCACTTTAGTAGCTGGTAAATTTCTAGTTTACTGTTACTTCTGCAGCTTACCAATGAACCTTAGCAACTTAAGTATCAGCTACTTATCTTGTTGATTGTAGCTGGGGAGCATCTTATGACAGGCAGGGAGTTGCTTCACTGCGCAAGCCTTTCCAGCACTGCTGAATAAGAATGCTTGGCAGAAGCCCTGCTTGACGGTCATTGTGGGATCATACTAGCCTGCATGAACAATCATTATCAAGCCATCATAATGACCATCAGCACCAGTATGAATCATCTTCAAACATCAAGATTCAACAAGATAGATGACTAGGGTTAGCCATGCCAACCTGCTTAATAATAAGCTTTACCAAAATAACCAATCTACAATAATCGCCATGCACAGAGCTGTCCCGAAACGGTGCCACCGTGCCATCACCGGTGTCACCACGGCAAGCCACGCCGGTGCGAAGGAGGAAACGCTGCATTCGCTTCACGCTGAGCTGGCGAAGAATTTGGCCACTGAGGAGGTGCCGAAGCACCGCTGGACCATGGTCGTTGATGCCATGAAGCCGCCACGGTTGTGGTTGGTTTGTAGGGGGAGTATAAGGGGTTTCTAAGCAATGGTTATTAATGGGAACTGGTTATTAACAAGGGGATATACCAACTAGAATGGTTCATATGGTTTGTTATGGTTGGTTGTTAATGGGAAATGGTTATTAACAAGGGGATTATAAGCAATCCAAGGGGATATACCAAGTAGAATGGTCGTTTTTTGACCTACAAGTGGTTGAGAAACTGGATGATTTGGGGGTTCCCTATTTTGAGAAACCACCGAATCAAGCTTTGATAGGCCCACTTCAGCAAGATCAGGCCCATGATGCATACAAGCAATGATTAATGATGATCGATCATTCTCACATAGTCCAGCCATTCCGATCAATTAGCCGTCATCAAGCATCATGAACCAACAATGTTGTCATTCCCAAAGCACTGTCCATCATTTTTTATGACTCAAACCATCAATACTTCATAGCTAGCCAGGTGTCTAACCATCAATTAACCATCACAATCAAGCATTAAATAATCATCAGTTGACCATCAGCAACCATCATAGTCAACCATCAATTAACCATCATCGAACCAACCATTCTCAGCCACATAGGACTCTCCAACCACAAGTATAACAATCATTCACAAATGATCAATTTAGCATCATGAGTCATGAGCCATCAATTAATATGCGTTTTCTTGTTATTTATCATCAACGAACCACTTTTAGTTATGAACCCTTATCAATCATCATCATATGCGGATCATCAATTACTCATTATGGTTAACCATCAATTAGCCAGCGATCTCCCATCTACCAGTTATAACTTGGGTTATAAGGCCATTTAACTGTAGTCATATCTACCCTAACTGGTAGTTGCCCTAGTGAACTAACCCAACAGCTATAGCTGATTAGGGGCCCACCTTGGACCCAGCGACACGCCTTAGAGGCCGAAGTCTTGGCTCTGCAGCGGCAAAGCACTTCGCTGTCGGTCACGCTGCGAACAACGCTGCAGGCACGACACAGCCTTCGGAGATGTGGGGGGGGGAACCGATGGACGACCAGGTTTGGTTAGTGACTAAATGTTGACAAATTGATGGTCAATTGAGGATGGTTGGTTGTTGGTTCATCTGATGATGGAGAATGGTGGATGATGATGAATTGATGTTGATTATTGTTTATTGCTGACTAATTAAAGATGGTCAATTGATGATTTATGCTGAGGGTCACTGATGGTTGATAAGGCTTCACGACGGTCAATTATGAGGGTTAACGATGGTATACGCCCAACAAGGCATTTTGGCAAATTCGAGGTATGTCGGCAGCCCGTCCAGCTTAGGTATTCACACGTCAAGAGAAACCACATCGCAGCAGCTTGACAGGCCTTGTCTCGGCCAAATCCCAGGTTTGGCGCTGCCAATCAAAATGTTGCTGGCCATTGCTCGAAATCTATGGATGGCCTCATGGCACCCCAAGTCATTCGCAGTCTGGCTACATCGAAGACAAAGCAAAGGGGACTCCATGGCATGTGATTCCAACCTGCCATTGTCATTAGCGTGTGCTTCTCTAACATTCAGCTTCTCAAAGTCAGTCACAGTCAGACATTGCCGCGCTCCAAAAAGAAGTGGAGAAGTTAAATCGTCACATGAACGCGCAAGACTCGTGCTTCGAAACCATTGACTCCAACATGACCGCTCAGCACTAGGAAATCATGCTTGCCTTGCGTTGCGAAGTCTTGGTGCCAGCTCTCTAGTGCAGCTCCCAAAGGAACCAGAAGGAAAAGGGAGCCTGAGTTGCAGAGCACTCCGCTCAAAGCATTGGCCGATTACGAGCCTTTATTCCATCAAGTATATTCATCAAGCAGTCCAACGGCGAATGATTCATGTTCAATAATGGTTAAGGGTTGACTATAGTAAGCGTTATTTAAGAACATCGTGGGATGTAACAATAATATCCAATGATTAACGACCACTGGTTCATGACCGAAGGGGATGATAGCCAAACTTTTTGACATTGGTGGTTTCTGAAAGTAAGGGTACCGTAACTTACCAACCAGAACTCAATCCTAACTTAACCATTAGTTACTGGGTGGATTGCAGCTATGAACTTAGTTTTTCGGCTTTTTTGGGATACGATTGATTTACCTGTAGCCACTAAAAGTTAGACTTTTAGCAAGGGATCAAACAGCCACCAAGGTTAATAAACCCACAATTTTTGGGCCCCCCCATGGGACTTGGAGTCACATGTCCAAGATCGAAACCGCTACCCTGTGGAGGCTTCTCAAAATCAGGGTACCCCGAATCACTTGATTTAAAACCATGTGTAGCTAATTTCTTAAACCCAATTGCATTTATCGTCCAGTTTTCCAGTTGATTAACCGTTTATGCTAACAAACTAGCCATGTTAACCAGTTATTAACCATTGATACCAGCGAACTAGCCATGTTTAGGGTTCCCAATGGCTTCAGAAGTCATCGGCTGCGACCGCAGGAAGTGGATGCTGCCAAGGAGGAACAGAAGCCGGGAGACGCGATGGATTCAGAATTGGCGATGGGTCAAGCAGTTAACCAACAACAATGGTTAATGACAGCTGGTTAATGGTTAATCACAGGGGATAATCGCCAACAATAATGAGGATAATGGCTATGGGTCAAGCAGTTAACCAACCAAGAATGGCTGGTTTTAATGGTTGATAGATGTTAATAGATGCATATAATGGTTGATTAATGGTTGATCAGTGGTTGATATTGATAATAGCTAGTGAATGGGTAATAGTAGGGGATGATGACTAACAACTATAGGGGATATACCAGCTATATGGGTCAAGCAGTTAACCATCAAGTTTATGGCTTATAATGACCAATCAAATCATAGGGAAAACAGCCTGGTGAATGATAGAGGAACCAGGGGGACTAAGGGTGAACTGACCCAAAGCCAATTCGAGGTGACCTAAGTTGTCCAAAGATATTGAACTCTAGGGTTTATTATGAGTTTTACCTGTCATATACCCATTAGTAGTGATTAATAAAGGGAGATGATCACCAACAAACTTATGGTTAGACAACTAATGGTTGGCGGGTTCAAACATATGTTATTTTCTTTGTGATGAACATCTGGAAATGGTTGGTTGACTAATATTGTTCATGCAGGTTATAACCACCAACCAGTATTATTAGCATTGAATTCTGGATAGATTGGTGGTTTCTCAAGCCAGAGGGAACCCCAAATATTAGGTGGTTTATATATTAATTACTAATAATGATTAAGGAGGTTTCACAAAAGTTGGTCTTTTCAGGTTTTGGACCTTTGAGTTTGGAGTGTTTGTTTGGTTAGGTTGTTGTGCTGCGCAATCCCCAGAGACATTGGATTAAGTGGCCCCTTCCCTTAAGCTGTTGGACTGCCATGAAACGACCTGCTACAGCCTCGCTTAAGAGACCTGCTGGTGCAAAGCGGCAGACGCTGAAGAAAAGACCTTCTTCGAGGACTGTTTGCTGCTGCTGCTGCTTCTGTTTTTACTGGAAGTTGGAGAGTGGAACCAAACCAGGTTGAATTATCATCATCATGGTGATCATCATTTCCCACAAGTGGCTGTTATTACTTTATGCTCCTGCTCATTGCCTTTTATTTCCTTGGCTTCACATTGTTTTTAATAACTGGGAATGACTGGGGTCATTACCATCACGAAGCATTGCCATTAGTTCTGGATCTTAGCAACAGTCATCCCAAGCTATGCAATGATGCGTTTCCAAGACTGGCTCAAGACACAGCCTGATATGACTCAGAAAGCTTCAGAGCGCAGAAGATAAGATAGGAATGAAACAATCAATCTTGAGGCACATCGGACTAAACAAGTGAGGGCTCCTTTCAAAACGTCCAGAAATCAGCAGTGCTACCACCTCAACTTTTTGTACCAACCTATGTTTCACACTTTGCTTTGCCATGCCGACTAGGGTGGCCCTATGCACTCTTTTGTCGCGAAAGTGCACTTGCACCAAGACCTGTTGCCTACAGCAGTTTTCAGATTTTGCTGAAGATGTACTGCGGGAGAGGAAACGGTTCCAAGCATTAGATGCTGATCGCAAGGACTCCCAGGGCTAGATGTTAGGCCTCTCCCACCCCCTGACCAAAAGTTTGGCACTTTCATTCCCATTCACATTCAATTTTTAAGAATAAGGGACGATGGGTAAAAGACTGACAACAATTAATTTCTTGTTTGATGACCTGTACAGGATATTTTGTTGAGAGAGTGGTACCACGCAGAAGAGGAGGAGGCACACAATTTTGAGTCTGGAGCTGCAGCGTCCAACCTCGAAAACATACTTTATGAAACTGATTCGGAAGGGGGCGATTGTGGTCGCCAAATTCTGTTTCAGAGCGATTCCGACCAAGAACCTCTTATGGCCACTCCACCTGATTGCTCTGATGTTTTGTTGGCAACCGATTCTGAGAATGAGAATGCTCTTTGTGGGGAACCGCTTCGGAAGAAACCTCGCAGGTATTCCAGAAAACGGGCAAGTAGTCACAAACTGCAGTTCCTGGGAAAACATGTGTGCAGGTTTGCCCATATGAGATTGTACTCTATAGGTTCGGGTGCACTCCAGAATCTACGGGTTGGCAACAAAGCATTTTCTATGAGTTCGGGGAGGCTTCAAGAGCCAAAGCATCCTTCGCTTGGAGTGTCATTGGTCCGGAGTTCTGTAAACAAGAAGTGGCCATCCATCATGTCCTTCTTTTGGTTGCTGTGGACTAGTTGCGCGGAAATTCTCCCAATCAAGTTTACTATGCCTGGAGATGATGGACGCCTACATGAAAGCCGCATGCACAAAGATCCTGATTTTGAGGAAAGGTATGTTCAAAATTTCCTGTCTTGCCTTGAGCGCAACTACGACATGAATCCAGCTACTTGATCTTGAATGCTTAAGATTTTTCGGGGGGAAGATTACTATTTTGCACGACCCTTCAACCTTGGTTATTAGCCAGCAGCAACGGTGATGTATAAAGAATCTATTCATTATTAAATAATTGACATTTGACATCTTTCGGGGGGTACTATAATTGATATCAACGTACTTGAAAGTGATGATTTCGAATTCCAATGGTTTCTGCCAGCCCAAGGTTTCCCATGGTGGACCTGGTACATTTGAAGGGCCACGGCGTTATCTGGAATGGCAACGACCCATGGATTTATTTCTACAATACCAATCTTACTGTGAATCTACTGGAATGGAGAGCGCTGCGTTCTCCACTTTCCGACGTGTCATGTTGGCCATCTTCAAGACCCATCTTCGATTCAGGGATCGTGGGGACTTTGGGCAATGTGATGTCTGCCACCGACTACGGAAGCGTATCAGAAATTCACAGAATAAACATTTGAAGGCGGCAAATGTCAAATTGTATAGCCAACATTTGTTGAAACAGTGGGCCGACAGGGCTTTTTACTGGAATTTGCGAACCATCAGCCGGAACTACTTTGGGCAATCCCTGCACTTCAACAAGCGCTTTGCTGGTTCTGACATTGCGTCATCAGTATTGACGATCATACAAGATGGTATGGATCAGGCGAAGCTGAGGCTACCAAAATGGGGGTATGGCAAGCTGAGCAAATCAGCAACAAAGCTGTATCGACCAGCTACTCATTTGATGGCTTGTTGGCTACACGGTTTCCGTTTATACTTATACCTGTCGGATGAGGATGTGAAGAAAAACTCTGAAACATCAATGGAAACCTTGGCGCTATCCCTGCAGCATCTTTTCGAGCAATCTTCGTCGATGGCTTTGTCCATCCACTTGCAGCAAGACAATTGCTACCGCGAAGGCAAAAATCGATTTGTCATGTGTTTCCTCTTGCTGCTCCAAGTTTTGGGAGTATTCCGATTCGCATCAATGGGTTTTTTAAGAACCTGTCATTCACATGAAGATGTTGATCAAATTTTTGGTCAAGTGGCTCGATTGTTGATGGGCAAACGGTGTGACTCTGCATCTGACATGATCAATCTCCTGGAGCAGTGCATTGAACAAGGGCAGCCTTCGGAGCAATCAGGGCGCATCCGTGGTTCAGTGGCATCAGTATCCAAGCTTGACCAAATCTCATGCTGGAAACAATTTGCTGGGCAACTTGGTGTGTCTTTCAAAGGCCTTCGACATGTTCACTACATGAGGTTTTGTGCCCGCAAAGATTTGGGGGCTGACGTTTTGGATCACGTCTCACAACTGGAAGAACTTGGCCAACGGTGGATTCCTCATGGTGAGGATGTTTTTTTGGTAACGAAAAGGTGGCTCTCAGATACTGAAATTCAGCGGGCCATTGCAGTGGTGCCAGCTGCCATTGTTCAGCAAATCAGGCGAGGGCATGAAGTGCCTGCTGGCGTCGCTGCTAGAAGAAGCATTGGGGAACAAGTGGTCAAAAACTTGGTGAAACGTGTCCCAATCTGTCAGAAGACTGGTGAAATCACCCCAGAAGGAGCGAGGTACTTGCTTGGCTGGTGTCAGCGAACTTTGCCGCAAAAGCCAAAACCACAGAGATATACATTTCTCAACCATCGGTGGTGTGATAGCCTCAAAGCTGAAGTCTGTCAGCCAGGTTCTTGGCAGCGGCCACGGCGTGTGAGACACTTTGATCTCACATTGCAAGGTGACAACCAAGCTGACAGCGACAGCACGGATTCTGATGGTCCAGTGCACTTGCCCATTGGTTTCGATGCGGGTTAGCGCACTGTTCTTTGTCGCTTTGGAAAATGGCGCGCGTTATCTTTGATGACCTTGGGCACACCCATGACCCACCATCCTGAAACAGACTTCTCAACGTCAGAAGGAACGGAATCTAGCCCACAAATGGTAGAGGCTAACAAAATCACCGGACGTTATGGGATCACCTCTAGCCGAAATGAAATATTGTAAGATGTTAAGTTCGTAACGATTTTATTTGTCAAAGACCTTTCAGCTTTTTCATCATGGACATCCGATGCCACGTTTGGGATGCTTTCGAACCGCGTCCAGGACTGAAGATAAGCACTTGGAGGTCGAGAACGAGATCCTGTATGAGTCTGGTGATGAAGGCGGGGGTGCCGCCTTTCCACTCATCGTAGTTTGTCTACTTGATGGATAACTTCACTGAGACTGACTTATTTCTAATTCTAGTTGAGCATCACTCATTCATAACTTTGTATGTTGTGGTCTTCGATTCGATGGTTCAATGAATGTTGGTTCAATGCGACTGACATCTCTGATCTCCAGTCTGCCAAGTGCTTCGGCCGGAGGCAGTCACGGCGGCAATGCCTCACCGGAGTTGCTGCTTGCCTCCTCAGATGAGGAGCCCGCGGAGCCAGCAGAGCAAGGAGGAGTCTGTTCTGACAAGCTTCCTCCATTTGAGGGGGACCCTTGTGTTTCTCGAAGAGATTACCATTGGCTGGCCATGGGTCGCCTACCATCCAGTGTTGGTCTTATTGT
>VSDK01011938.1:6435-34863 GCA_009767595.1 Symbiodinium kawagutii
ATGATGATGATGATGATGATGATGATGATGATGATGATGATGATGATGATGATGATGATGATGATGATGATGATGATGATGACGATGACGATGACGATGCTCATGACGAGGATGACGATGATGACGAGGGTGACGATGATGACGATGCTCATGACGAGGATGACGATGATGACGAGGGTGACGATGATGACGATGATCATGACGAGGGTGACGATGATGACGATGATCATGACGAGGGTGACGATGGTGACGATGGTGGTGAGAATAATCATCATGATGATCTTCACCATGGATCAGGATCGGGATTGCGACTTGGTGATACTTGATTCATGTCTGCTAAGCCTGGTCATATCCAAGAAAATGTTTGCGGTCAGTTTCCGGAACATTATCCCTCAGAAATCAATTGAAACATAGGAACTTGCATGTCATTAATAACATGTCATGGCACTCTCAAGCATGCATTTTGCACATGTACCATCATGAATCGGGAATCCATGAAGGCTGAACCCAGGAAGGCCCTATAGAGTGCCCTGGCTTGGTTACGTTGTCTCCCACCAAGAGCAAGCTCTCTACCATCTGGTTCTATCTCATAGCATCTCTGAGCATTCTTCAGGGGTACAAAAACGTGGCTCCGCATTGGGGTTGGCGCTCCATGAAGCTAGGCCCATGTTCAAAGTTGACATCCCTTTCATGTATTCCGCTTGGCAGCACCTGAAACGGCAAGAAAAACCGGGAGAACACACTAGCACGATCTAGCACTCGAACGCACAAACATGCTGAAGGCTATGCTGAAATTCTACCGAAGTGAGCCGAACAATCTCCAGTCACCAGGGATGGTACAGACCTAGAAAGCTTGGAAACTGGTCACCCCTTTAAGTGGAATCTAGCGGGAGTCAGTTGGTTGAGTGATCTGTTAAACTCGAGTCCGCCCTCAACTTCGAACCAATCACATCGGTCACCGCTAATTACGAGCGTCATTCAGCAGTTCCATCACCAACGGTAGATACAAGCTGGTGGATGATGATAATGATGGCAAGCCTGGTAGGTACATTATCATGATGGTAACCCTGGTGGGTGACCCTGGTAAATGATGGTAACCCTAGTGACCCTGGCAGGTACCAGATTGCCACCGTGAACGAACCAGCTGAGAATTTTTCAGCCCTGTTGCGAGCTCGCCAGCCTCGCCTGTTGCTCGCGGGTTTGGCACATAGCCTGGTGGAGCCTCCTGAAAGCCCATCGCTGCCATCCCGCGGGGACGCTGCCATACCATGAGTCGACTATAATTCATTACGAATCGATCGAGATATTATTGATGATAATAGATCTAATAATTCATACTGATAGTTATTATTACTAATAATTACTGAATATTACTGATGATTATTAACTAACTAATTACTATGATTCGATAATTAATTACTAAATAATAAGTGATTATGTCATGATTTCTATGATCCATCTGACTTCAACGCCACCCTCCTATTAAACAAACACCAACGTCACCCTAGTCGGGCTCATGCCAGCGCCTGGTTGGGAGAGGCTTCATGCAGCATAGCCAGCAACCTGGCGCGTCATTCCATGGGAAACCAAAACTCTACACAGCCAACCTCACCAGTGTCTAGCACGACCTGTTGCAACACTTGGCTACCACCAATCCTATCAATACTAGAGTTAACTTAAGGACTCAGCATTTCCTCAGCACAGCTGAAAAAGCTCTGCCATGCCCCCTGCGACCTCCGAATGAGCTCCAAAGACATGGGTTCCAAAGCCAGGACCCATCGCTCCAGGCGATTGAACTTCGCATCCAGGCCTCGGAACCATCCCTTCCCCGATCTGAAAAAGTCCATCTTCCCCTGGAATTATTTGCAGAATCTTCTCCTCATATTTAATCGAAAATGTCTAATCTAATGGTTGATCTAATGTTTGATCCAATGTTTAATCGTTTAGAATCCTGTTTAACTATTGTTATTTGTGACTAATGTTTCAATTGGGTTCACGGCATTAGTATCTAGAGATATCCGACATTCACCACGCTGATCCCTTCCCCTTCATGACTATCAAATGACTATCTCAATAGGTGGCACCTGAGGGTGAAACTCGCCACCATGAACAAATATGTCATCTCAAACCACTTGGCTCATAGAGATCATGAAACACACCCAAGATCACCGTGAAGAATCCAAGATATCTCCGGCCCGGGATCTTTCAGAGAGAAATGCCTTAAAAGAGAAATGGAACTGCGTTGTGAAATGTGTTTCCTGTACTATCTGCACTCTACCACTTAGAACCACAAGAGGTGATTGGAAACCATCACAGGTGAAGTATGGAACATTTTGACAGCATCGATGTGGGTCTCAAGTCCTAGGGGTGCCCAGACAAATCACCCAAGATTCATGCCCCATCTCAAATCATCCAAGCCATTCATCATTTGGTGCTTTCTTAAAATGGGGATACCCCCAAAAATGGTTGGTTTATGACTATCAATGCCTATTGATGGATGATGTAGGGCTACCCCTATGACTTGAGAAACCACCAGGAATGCAGAAATGAACCTAATGAACCACCATTTGCCCTATTTAGGGGTACCCCTATGACTTGAATGAACTTGGATGAAGTTCAACCCCGAAATTGGGGAAAAACAGCACGTTTCGGTCCTCAGAAAACGCACAAGGGCAGCGCCCGCGCGTCGTCCAAGGCACGGCTCTTGGAGAGGAGCCAGGCCGCGGCATCCGAGAAGCTGTTGCAATTCTTCCTGTCATTCGATACGAATTTGCTGCGAAATGCTGCGACATTTCCGGAATTTTTATGCATATTATGTTGACTGAATTTTAAGGATGGTCAAATTTCGGATTCTCAGAATGTTGCCCTGAAAAAATCATCCTTGGCAGCCTTTAGCAAATGCATCCTTGTCCAGGATGTTTCAGGTCCCCGGAAGCTGCATTGCACATTGCACTACTTGGTGGCCCCAAGCTCGATCAGTTAAGAAGGGGCACCAATCGCACTGTTCTGTCAAGAGTCCCAGCATGTCCCAGCCAGGCAAGGGCAGCTAAGCGCTCAAAGGCCATGACACGGGGGTCCTCAAGACGTCATAGGTGCCCTCTTCGAAGAAGGGGTCCAAAATCTGCGCAGCCTGCCCCGAATCCAACCTGGCAGACGGGCTTCCACAACGCCATTTGTCAGTCGGCAAGGCTTCCCGTCATCTGGCGGCGGTCATCTCTGTCATGCTGAATTGTTTGCCTCAATCCAAGGATATCCAAGGATTAATGCTTGCAGATCCTTTTTTTCACAGAATCTCTGTCATGGCAAGGAGTTGGCTGAAGGGGTCATGGTATGTCCAGAACTCAGGGATTGCTCAACCGCAATCCTCCTATCATGTCCTGTCCATTTATTCTAACCCAGTTGGGAGGCACAATTCCGCAGCCAGGTCGTCCCAGTCAGCAAATTCTCATGACAACTCAGTCAACATCCCAAGGTGAAAAGAAAAAACATCGCAATTTGCAGAAGGTGTAGCCCCAAATTGCCACACTGAGAAGCTGGAGAAATTCACTTACATGTTTTTCCAGTTTGTTTTTTTTTCAGTTTGGCAAATTTTCAGTTTAGAGGCTTCCTGGTAACAAAACACGGGTAGAAAAACCCTGGCAGCGGCTGTACCTGCTCTTCCCCAACTCCAGCAGCTCCATCTGGCGCCGGTGCCTGGAGAACAAGGCGAAGCTCAAAATTGTAATCGAATCAACCAGGGATTCTAGGGAAGTTATAAGGGATTTATAGGAAGTTTATAGGGGATTTATGGGGTAGTATTGGCTATTTAGAAGGTGGTTATAGATGTTTACGGGGATTTATACGGGATTCGTGGGAAATTATAGAGAATTTATAGGGAGCAACCATTGTAATCTGGAAAAAGATGAATTTCATTAACTACAGTCATGACAGATCGACACGAATCTGACAAACAAAAGAGTTCCGTCAACTAGAGTGATGACCCATGCTGACCCACGACGACCCATGATGACCCATTGTTTGAGAAATCTTCCTGCAACACACCTCTTCATGCCTCGAACCAAATTGAAGCAGCGCGACTGAAACAGTTGGGTTTCTACTGCATGCAAATGCTCAGGCAAATGAAAAAAGTAAGAGGTGCTGCAAGAGGTGTTCGGAGCTTGTTTTTTTTCGAACATGGCGTCGTTCCTTCGTCCGGTTCCTTTTTTGTTGTTGATCCTCCTGGTCTTCTACTTGAGCTGGTTCTTCCTGCCCTTCTGCTCCAGATGTGTTGCATTGCATGTATCTCCTCTTGATTCATCGCACATCGGGCGGATGCAGCCAGCATAGAAGACGCGCTTCCAAGGCGGTTCTCCAACAAGCTGGGCAAGGGCAGCCCATAGGCTCCCAGCTGACACACTTGGAGTTGCGCACTCGCCGCGAGCTCGGTTGGCCACTGAGGTGAGCGATTTTGAGCGATCAGTATGCCGTTAAGCCATGGAACAAAAGAACAAGACTGCACTGCATGGAAGCATTCCTTTTGGCTGCTTGCCACATTCACGAAGACATATGAAGACACATCATCAAAGTAAAGAACGCAGGAAGGAACGCTTTTTTTGTCTTTTTCTGTCATACACAGCACAAAGTATCTAGATCTTCTAGACCCTCCTAGTCAAGCAGCAAGACCGTGCAATTCATGTTCATGAACTAATCACAAGTCACTCTGAAATCGACACAATCGATGAAGAAAACTGACGATGAGACATGAACCGGAACCGACCCTACGAACAGCCAAATGGCCAAACTGCAAGTAGCTGCTGGTTCAATGAGGGCCTCTTTGGGCTGGCTGAGGCACCCAAAAAGTTAAAATCTTGCGACTATGCAGCAGGCCTGCCACCTCGTCGGCTACCTTCGCACCAATCATGGCTCCAAAAGGCATCGGCATCTACCTGGGCACACGGCACGGTACCGCAGTCCCTGCAGCCCACAACCCGCTTGCGCCCGCTTGGATGTCAAGGAGCAATGCCGGCCCCGTCAAAGAACAGCTCTCTGTCACCGATGATGATCTCAGTGCACTCGCTACCAGCTGCTTTCAGGACACACAAGGACCACAAAGGCACTCCAAACGACTCAGATGACGCCCTTTCCTAACCCCAAAAGCTGCAGGGCATTTCCCAACCATCCCTACAGTGACCCTTAAAATTCCTTTGAAGAAATATGTTGAATCCTTCAAAAATCCCTTCGAATCCATCTCTTTTTGTCTTTCCCGCCATCTCCACGAGTTCTGCGACAGCTCAAAGACCTCAATTTTTGACCCAGAAATCTGCCCAAAATCCACGCCAGGCAACCGAGGTGTGATACGCAGTGAAGCCCATGACCTGCGCAGACACAGGTCAGGCATGGTCAGGCTATGGAGGCTGACCTATGAAGTGTCAGTGGAGCTGGTCAGAAAGCTGATCACTAGGCTACTACGGTAGATATGGTGTATGGTCAAAATGTTTGTTCCCAGAAATGACGTTAAAGACTCATTTAGTTGGGGGCCCGCTGCTTGGCGTAATTGTTTGCGGAGACCCTGCAAAATTGTGAGAAAAACTACTTCATGTAAACATTTGGTGCAATACACACTACCGCGGGACTTTTGCACTCTATTTGTTCACTCGTCTGAGGGTGAGGTGTCACTGTCTTTGGATGATGAGTTGCTAAAAATTGAATTTCTAAATGCAACAAGCTGTAACATGGATGGTCATCTAAGGAGATGTCCTCTGAACACCCAGAAATGTAACTTTTGCTAGCGCCGTGCTAGCGCCACGCTAGCGCGAAATCGCGACTTCATTTTGGAAAAATTGATCACTGAATCATTTTTTCCCAGTAGATCAGTTTGCTAGCGCGGTGCTAGCGCTGCACTAGCGCCTAGCTGGTGTTTTGCTGCATTTAGCTGGGGGCCCGCCACTTAACGAATTTGTTAAGCACGCAACAACATTGGCATTAACGTCGTTTTATATAAATTCTTTGACCATGACTTTTGGCCGCATGCCATATGGTACCGTAGCTGACCGGTGGTTGTGACCAGCAAAAGAGTAGACCACCAGTGGCTTAACAAGCTAAGCTCGTGGCGATTCAGCTGCTGGTGTTGATAGTTGGTGATGAAATGTGATGAAGCGATCCGTAGTTCGATCTGAGTGGATTCGATCTTTATCGCAAGGTTGTGCGACTAGTCGTGCTGGCACTCTGGAATTAGCAACTGCGCGGCTGGAGAGGATGGATGATGAGCAGGGCCCAGTGCGCATGGTCACCAACCGTCGGTGAAGACCAACTGGGGCAGAGCACTCATGGAGAACACAACTCGCCAAGGACATCTCAAGACTCGGAAATCCACCTACCGCAATGCACAATTCCCAATGACCTACCAATTTTGAGGCATTGACCATGGCAGATCATTTTCCGGCCAAACCTCTCATTCGAGCATTACAGATTGATAGCTCTAGAAGAGGTTGCACACGAAAGAAGGGGGTAAGAGAGGTAATTAAGGGGCTAAAGGCAATCTTTTTGAGTGAATCAATGCCCTAAACGATATGAACCAAGTCTGGATTCACCCCAGAGAGGGTTTTGGAGGAGAGCAAGACTTGAAGTCGCGTCTGCCCGCGGATCACAAGTAGAAGACAAGGACAAAGAATGCCATGACAAAATTTGGGATCGAATTTGCCATGCTCTGCCAACACGCAGCATGCAAACCTAGGCTATTACCTGCTATGTGTCATACACATGCCATCCTCTACGAACAGCACATGCGCGGAAGACCATCGATAAAGTTCCATACAAAACATGTGATCCAGCGTGGCGCTCCTCGTGAACACCCCATGGGCTGACTTAGCAGATCAACAGCGACAAATGCCGCATTACGTGCAGCGCACAAAAGTTAGGTTCGGAGTTCGAAGTCAGAATAATGATGTGAGTATAAACATGTACATTGTATAACATTGTATAACCAGCTGAACTGTCACAAAGGTTTGTAAAAGCACCCTCCATCCATCTCCATCCTCTGGATGCACCTTGAAGAGCGGAGTTGCTGCAAGCTGCACGCAATGCCCATCCCGTTCAATGGGGCGTTCCCTGAGCTCTGCGAAGGGTAAGCTTCCAGTCCCCTGCTACCACCCTGTGCCCTCCAAAGATCTCAGGGGGAAAGTCTTGTTTCATTGGCTGAGGGGAAAGCCATTGGGAGTTCAAATGTTGCAGTGAAGTTTGGTCACAATTGGGACAGCCTGGCCTTTCCAAAATTCACTTGGCAGGTGCGGCAAAACACCTCCTAGGCAAACCGATACGTTTCCCAAACGGTGGCGCTCTGTTGAATGCCAACCCGAACCCATCGCTTTGCACTCGGAAAAAAATCTGGCGCTTTGGCTTTGCCAGCTTTGCCTCTTCTGTTCCGAACTACGCATGCGGAACTACTGCGGTCAGGGCAGCTCGATTCCGCTTTTTGATTCGCTCCAAAAAAAGACTGCTGATCTGGTGCGCCAATTGCGGCGGCAAGGCTGTGTGAAACGTGGACACCGTGGAGGTGGGCAGCTCGATGACCATCGTGGCATGCTTTCATAGTGGTCAATGATGCCTAGTGGTCAATTGATGATTTGATTTAATATCCCCGTATGAATTCTACTACCTGAGTTGTGCAAATGATTTGATGATTTAATGATTTAATGATTCATTGACGCTTAACAGTAGAGGATACAGGGTGGTTACTTGACGGTTACCACCGTGGTATGATCAGTTGCAGGTCTGCACCTGAGAGGAGTGGCATACCCGTGAAGAAATTTCAAGTATCCAGGAGCTGCACTATGAAATGGGGGCCAACCTTGGTAGTAACCTGGGAGGAGCTGTTGGGGTTGTCTGCGATTCTGCCGTGGGTCAAAAGAACCAAGTGCCATCAAATGTCATCAAGCAGACCTCTCGCCATGTCAGTGAGATTGGAAACACATCAGTTCTACAGCGCGGGCCATGCAAATTTGAGTGCACAATCACTGCTTGTTGCATATGAGCGGCATGTTGCTCAACACAAATGCTATCAAACCTTCTTATTTGGTTCTCTCAGACTCAATGTGGAAAAGCTTCCGCAAAAAGTGCCCACGGCCTTCGAATTGGACTGCAGCCTTCTGCAGATTAGAGAAATCAAAGCTCCTCAGAGCTCCTCCTGCATTACAGCATAGAAGTCCTCTGCATTGATGCTCACAGGAACGGCGGGTTCCTTGGCACCTGTCTCCTTCTTCTTGTTCCTGGCGTCAAACCACCAGAATTGTCATCCATGGTCAGTGGAGACGGTTGAGAGAATTCACTTGCCAAGGCTCCTGTTGTATTCCTGCAGGTCTTTCTGATACTTTCTATTGAACCTCATGGCACTGAGGGATCACGTGGGTGAGGAGGTGATCATAGTTCTATCGTAGGCAATTTGGTCACGTTCGCATGACCTTGCCTTGGGCAATTGGTTAGTCTTAAACTCGTTGTCTGCCAGAATTGCGTGGAACTCCCAAATTCAAGAATTCTGCTTCACTATTGCCTTTGCCAGCAGGTCAGCCGTCGGGAATTCGTTGGGGTTGCCGCACAAACCAATGCCAAAATTTGGAAAACCGATTACCTGCTCAACTATCAAAACACCGGTGAAGCAACCATACAATGGAACTGAAAGTTGGCACAAGGTCAGTGTCTCAACGTACAGCCCAATATCATGTTGGGTCACCTCTGTTGCGTTCCCAGCTGCATTTTGATCATCTCCTTGATCTCGGACTTTTTGATGTCTTCACCCAGCATCGTGGCCACCTGACGTGCTGGAAGTCATCTTACGGGGCTCAGTTGGGCTCAGCTTAGGATCGGCCCCGCCTCATGCATCTCATCCACATCCAAATGGCCGTCCCCGTTCTTATCCATGCGTCGAAAAACTGCCATGATTTCCTTAGGTTCTGCGGTCATTGGTGCGAATCGAATCCTTGAAGACCACCCTCCATGAGTTCATGATACCAAGCATGGAATGGTTGTGTTGAGCTAACCCTGGGCGAGTCGGAAAAGGTGAAGCATCGGCGACCCTGAATACTTGAATCTATTTGAACATCTTGAACCTCAACACCCATGAAAATCATGAAAAATCATGAAATGTGATGAGTTCAACCCTGAACATTCGATGGCATGGAAACTGCTGCACCCGACTTTGAAGCCCTGCATTCTCCGAGGCCTTCAGAGCCCCAGGCATTTGGAATCGCCCCCTCCCTCAAAGGAGATCCCCGCTGCTCTTCCGAAGGAATTGGAAAGGAGCACTATATAATGAGTACTAGAAATGGGGATGGCTAAAGGCTCACGGATGCTACTGGGTAATGGGTAGTAATTATAAAGGATGAGTTTCTTCCTTGGGGTCATCCTTCTCAAACTTCTGCGACAGCAGGGTATAGAACTCCTGTGGCGAGATCATGTAGTCCAGGTCCTTGTCGACGTTGGACATGATCCTGCAACGTTTGCAACTGCAAATCAATGGCACCACCAGGTATGGAACGTCCCCTCGCACCCGTGGAGGCCGGTGCTGATCCAAGTGTCTCCTGTTGTTCTCATCTCACCTTCGTGCTATGAGTTGCTCAAGTCTCAAATCACCAAATTCGGTGGACCTCCTTTTTGCACCAATCCAGCGCTAACAGAAGCCAAAAGAATGAGGGGATAACGGGAGAAGCTTTTGCTCAAGAAACATGTAGTAATGTAGCTCCGGCGCTCTCCTGCTGATGGCACTCTCGAGGAAACTGGCTTCCACGTTGAAGATTTTGAACATCCCTTTAAGCCTTGGACGGCGACCCCAGCGCAGCTGTGAGATCTGCCACAAAAAACCGCCACTGAGATCCACTTAGGGGTCACTTGGGGGAGCTCAGTGCTCCATTTTGATTCATCACTGAGCCATTTCCAATGTGCCTTTCATGTCACGTCTTTTCCATCAGGGTCGGCCACATGAACCGACTCAGGCATGCAACAATGTACCATCATGCACGCACGCGCACACACACACACACATCTACTCACGACGAAAACATCATTAAAATGAGCGCAGTGGGAAATCCCAAAATGTAACATCAATACACAACTGAATTAAGTGCATAATTGGCACATGCATGCAATCGCAACTGTGTATGATTGTATGTGCATGTGAGTTGATCTATTTCTGCTTTTGCAGATTGTGAGTGACGTTCTTGTGAAAATAATTGCAAAAAGTGTGTGTGTGTGTGTGTGCAATGTATGTACTCACGCATGGAAATAAAACGTTGCATGTGGCGTACGACGGGAAATGGATCAGTCGCAGCGGCCACAGTGGATCACTTGCAGCGGCCAACCTGTTATTCTTCGCTGTGCCCAGGTGTAGAGACATTTGAAACATTGACCACAATACCTTTAGGGTGTGGGGGCCGGGACAGGGGAACTGGGGACATGGGGACTTGAAGATCTTGAAGTATTCACTGCACTGCCTTTAGGGTTGGGGGCCGGGACAGGGGAACTGGGGACATGGGGACTTGAAGATCTTGCAGTATTCACTGCACTACCTTTAGGGTTGGGGGCCGGGACAGGGGAACTGGGGACATGGGGACTTGAAGTACCTTTGGGGTTTGGGGGCCGGGACAGGGGAAGTGGGGACATGGGGACTCAAGATGCATGCAATAATTCGAAACCAGTGTCAAATTCCCCCCATGGAACCTCGGCAGATGCAAGCGATCCCCTTTCCGCCTACAACCATGATACAGCTTTTCGTGGCCAAAGGTAATATGAGATAATGCCGTTCCATTCTCTCTCTCTCTCTCCCTCTCCAGCGCCATCAGTCCAAGACCTTGATTGAGGGGACGCGAAACAAACTGGCATCCATCGTACAGGTACCCAACAATCTCATGCCTAAAGCATGCCTCCACCCTTTTTGATGTCAAATCACAATGTAAACGCTGTTTGAAAGAAAGCATGCCTAAAGCATGCGTAAATCCAAAACACAATGGAACGCTGATGGGAAAACGTCTCCTGACTGACATTTCTTGTCGCCAAAACATCCAAAAACCAATGGAACGCTAGTGATCAAAATATACCATTCGGGATTCAAAACAGATGCCTTGGGGCTGGAGAACTGCATCTAAACGCTGCGAAAACAATGGTTCAACTGTTGTCTGCCATCTATGCTACAAATCCAAACCTGAACCGGACGAGGTACCCGGACGAGGTACGGACGAGGTAGGGAAAATTCATTTTTATGGCCCCAAGAGACAGGCCAGTGATCAAACGACTCACTCAACATTAGCAAATGGCAAGAAAACAAAAAACCATACTAAACGCTACACTAACATGATGATTGGTTGTCCCAAGGGTTGCGTGAGGAACATGTGACTTCCAATGGTATTTGGATGTATTTGGTAATCAAAATGGTCATGCTCAAAAACAATGTCGTTTCTGGAGGTGGTTTCTACATATGTGGAGTTCGCCTGGGATTCACGAAAAAGGCACGCTTTCCAGAAGTGGCGTTTCATATGGTATTTGCAACGCTTTAAAGCGATTTGCCCAAATGAGGCACGAGATAGTCATGTGCCTGTACTACTCATACTGCGTTCTGCCATGCCAAATTGCATTGAATTGTAAGTAATTAAATGCTCGAGCATCTCGAACTGAAAGCAATGCAACTTAAAGCATCTAACTTTTCGCTTGTGCACCATCCAGAAGCTTGACCGAGCAGCTCCTCAATATCCACCTGTCCAGAGTTGTCCTTGTCTACGATGCTGAAGACCTTGTCGATCAAACGGCGTTCCTCTTGCAGGACACCACCAGCCACACCAGTGAAGATGCGGCTAGTCTTTCCTCGTCACTTCCCTCTTGCGGGCCCCCCCCAGCCCCACCAGTGAAGATGCGGCTAGTCTTTCCTCGTCAGCAGGACAAGCAGCAGCTTGCTGACGCTTGGATGATGATGTGTTTGCATGTGCTCTTGGGGCATGAACACCTGTAGCAACACAGCAAAAAACGCATAGATTTTTTTGCCGGGGTGTCCAACGGATACAGGTTTAAAAAAAACGTTGAAGCAGCAAATGCAACAAATACCACGTACATTTTCAAATTGCAATCAAACGACTCTAAGTCCACAGTTCTGTGATGTTGGATGTGAACATCGATATTTGCCTATGCTGGTCCAAATCAACATACATTGTCATAAATTGGTCTTCATACCTAATACCTCCCCCTTCTAACAAACTCTTGGTTGCCTCTGGTCGCCTGAGGGAAAAAATGTCTCCCTTAATAATCAATCATTAACCCATGTAGTAACCATGATTAACCATCATTGACAGACATAATCAAGTAGTTGAACATCAGCAATCATCTCTTAACTGTTACCATACCTCCCACAATAATTAGTCATCGATCATCAATCATTCACCTAATGGTTGATTGTTAATCATTATCAACCATAATTTACCACCATGATCAACCGTTACTATTAAGCATCAACCGTCGATAACCGTCATGAACCATTGTCAACCACTACCAACCATCATTAACTACAACTACCAACCATTATTCAACATCAACCATCACTAACCATTGGAAACAAACCATTATTGACCATAATTACTGATCAACCAAAAAAACCACTAGTCACTAGTCTACCATCTAAGGTTGGAACACCCCTAGTAGCTGAGGAAACCTAATTTTTGTTGTTGAGGGGCATCCCCCTAGTAGCTCCTGGCCTCGCTCCCCTTTTAAAGGGATATATTAGTAGCTCCCCAACTAGTTCAGCATGATTCGCAACGGCATCTCCCAAGCTTCCGCTGCCGATGTTGGACAGGTCTGTGGTGAAAGACACTCCTGCCGCAGCCTCCTGGGAAGGCGCGTTGCGCGTTTTTTCGGGGCAATTTGGGGGTTGCTTAACATGGGGACCTCCATAAACTGGTTGCTTGAAGACCATAAATGGTTAGCTCATGGTGGATGTTTTGGGGGTTCCCCAATGACAACGGATGTCAATCAATCACAACCAACGACATCATTGGCACGTGCCACCGACAACAAGGACACAATCAACTGTACCCAACCAGCTCCGCATGCAACCGCGAACCTCTGAAACATTAACACCATGACTCCTCGGCTGCATCTAATTGCCTTACTACCATGACCTTCAAAAAATCAATCAGCACACCCTGTGGAGACCAGGGCCCCAAACATCTGAGCACCATTCTAGCCATATCTAGCCTTTCTTTGCCATTCTCAATGTCAGGTGTTCGTTGACCCGGTCAGCGTGCCCCAGCCGTCCTGTTTTTGCATCATGGTGCCGGCAGGATACTTCGATCCGGATGGTCCCGGCTTGACAAATCAGAAAGCCGACGATTGAGCCAGCTGCGATCCACAATCTCAAGTCCCAACGCAGAATTCCCTGTACAAGTGAGCCGTGCCCAGAAGCTGGTAGCCAACCCGTTGAAGTACCTTGCTACTCTAGTGATTGAAGTCCGATCAGAATGGCTAACCAATCCATTGTAGAGGTTACATAACCGCAGCCATAGAAACTAGAAGTGCTGACACTTGCATCCCGGGACATGAAATCAAGATGTTCATCCTGAACTGGCACAACAGAAGTTAAGTTCGGAATCAATTTGTGGGGGCCCGGCACTTGGTGGACGTTCTTGAACCATGCTAGGGCCATTGGAGCAATGGACCACTGGAGGTATGTGCGCCCTGGGCAACCATGGTACAACTGAGCACCCCTGCTGCGGTTCGCAACAAAGGGGTGCAAATGGGGATGACCCAATTTGCCCCATGGCTTCAGCTCAAGCGCTGAGATGGGCGGCTGGTCGCACGGCTGAGCTGCTACAAATCTTGGTCTCGTCTACACGGCTATGACACTTATACATACTCTCGTTTCTTTCATTTCTCTGGCGACTGAAAAGAGGTGCATATGATTCAACAGCGCCTTTGCTTTCATCTAATCACCGGCAAAAAATGCAAGCGTTTGATGAGAATGTGAAATGCACAGGCACTTCGATGGTCGGTGTTTTTCATCGGCAGCAAAAGGATCAGTCTCTTCAGACTGATGGTGAGCGAAGCTTGAGGCAAAGGGTTGCCAAGGCAAAGCGAACACAGCTGATGCGCACTCACTGATGATGATTTTGAGGTGTTTGAAAGGCAATATTTGTGAGTTCTATATGGTCGAAACATCATTATTTACATCAAATATGCTCTATCATGTGTGTGTGCTAAACGATTGGATACAGTATTTGGCCCCTACAATCTACGTCAACGCTTGACCTCCACGGCTTCTTTATCCCGCATGTCCTACTGCTGAGCTGCAGGCGGCAAGTCCTGTGGCAGGAGCTGCCTTCCCTCTGGAGGGATCGGGGAAATCAAAGGTGGAATGCTTCAAGTGAGTCAAAGGAATCAGTGGAATCGGTGGAATTCTTCAAGTCGATTTTGTTCAAGAGTGAGACCTAGCAAAAAGGGCACGTCCCATGGAGCCATACAAGATGTAATGCCCCTGCCAGGAGACATGAACTTGTTCATGTCCTTGCGCTCATAGGGGCCTTCTTGAAATTGTCTGCATGTACCCTGTACCCATCAACTTCATAAAACATCATAAAACCCATCAAACTCCACGGAAATCACAGAACTTGTGAAGCTCTGTGGCTCAAACGCTCACCTAGCAGCCCGATTTTGTTTTCCAGGTTCGCTTGCGCCCTTGAGGCGCGGCTCGATCGCTCGATCGCTCGTCTCGGCGATCCCCTCCTCTCGCGTTGCTGGCACCACTCCGTCCAGCCTCAGGGTGTCGACAGCTGGCTGAATAGCGGCAGGCCAGGCTGCCCAGCATCGCCCCTTTCAAGGCAACGGCCCCACGCAACTCTGGTACTCTTATCTCTGGTATTCTGGCATTCTGTTATATATATATATATATGTGTGTGTGTGTGTATGTATTTAAAAATATTTACAAATAAATAAACAAATAAATAAATAGATACATACATACATAAATAAATGAATAAATAAAGAAAGAAAGAAATAAGTGAATAAGTAAATGAATAAATAAATAAACAAATAAATAGATAATTAAATAAATGAATAAATAAATAAATAATAAATGAATAAATGAATGAATAAATAGATAAAAGTATATTTATGTATATGTATATGTATATGTATATATGTGTGTGTGGGTGTGTAGTAGTCGGTATTCTTGTATGTATATATATTTTCCTTTTTACTCCTACATTCTCACAAAGTCAGACAGCACCATTGATATCGATCAGCCAGTGGCCACCCAGCTTTCCAGTACATTGTGGCTGTTTGAAACTCACATCCGTCTTCGTGGTCAACAAATATCAGCTCTGCGAATCGCACTGCAATTCCTGTGGTTGCTGCGTCCCGCGCAGTGCTGTCCAGCTGCTTCAGTGGCTCGACTCTGGTGTCATCAGAGCCTCTGCAAAGGCAACACCTCTCCGCGGGGAGGCTTCTGATTCTGACTCCTCACAGCTGGGGAGGCGGGTTGATCCTGAATGAAACCTGGTAGTCGAGTCACTTCGGGGGTCAGGTGGTCATCTTCACAAGCTTCACTGCATAGCTGGGAGAGAAAGAACTGCATGATGCTGTCAAAGTGTGTGGTTCAGCTCTCATCGGTCCTTGTCGGTGGTATCATAAGGCTGCCCCCTCTTGGGTGGAAGTCCCATGAAGCGGGACAGGACACAGGAAATCACGATGATGCACAACATACAAATGACCTCCAAGTTGTCCGAGACCTGTACCTCGACAGGCAGAGATGGGCAGAGTCAAGGAAGCCAAACTGCAGACCGCTGGAACTACTCAGCAAAAGTGCAGGGCTCACCTGATTCCGAAGCAGCAGCACACAGCCGAAGAAGATCAAGAGAATGCTGACCCCCGTTCGAAGCAGAGAGAAATGCTTGAACATCTCACTGACCTTGGACTGCTGACGCTGCTCTGGCGTAGGTTTCTTGTGGTTGGCCTTCCTACAAGTAGTGGATGTTCTCGCCATGGAGGAGCGAGCTCTCTCATGAAGCTTGAGGAGTCCCCAATCAAACATGCACTGAAGCAATTCAACTGAGTGAGCCTGAAGCTGACTCTCCACTGAGAAGCAGTAACCACACGTCCACAACCCAAGGTCTTTGATTCCATTTCTCCAGCTGTTTTCCAAGGTTTTCCCATGTTTTCCAAGATTTTCCACGGTTTTCCCATGTTTTCCAAGGTTTTCCGAGGTTTTCCCATGTTTTCCAAGGTTTTCCGAGATTTTCCCATGTTTTGCACGGTTTTCCACGGTTTTCCCACGGCTTTTCCCTGGCGGCCATGGCCATGGCACAATGAAATAGAGGTCCGGCAAAGCGAAGGCTACGAAGACCGAGGAGGTCCATCCAATGAAGTGCGGCTCCGAGTCCTCGATCTTGGCCTTGGAGGATCTGCAGTGCAAAGCATCCAAATCACATGATTTGTTTTGAAAAAAATATGTTGCTAAATAAAAGCACAGATCAAATGATTTTTTGCGAGGGCTTCTCAGAGGATTTGCCCTATATATATAAAGATCCATCAAACCTTCCCTTGTTTACTTCGCAGCGATTGTGTCAAATTAAAATAGGAAAATTGTGAAATAGCAGAAAAAGATGGAACCCATGAACCTTCCCGAGTGACTTTCCTATGTCACTTTTCCCTTTCGCCGGGCCAAACCCTCGGCATGAAAGAAAGGGGATTTGTTCTTGCAGCTGCCGCTCGGTCGAGCCAAACCTACTAACCTGAGTCGGACTGAGCTGTTAAAAGGTTCATGGGGAAAACTGCGCTAAGAGAGCCAAATTTGGCACACTGAAACTCACTTTTTCGGCTTTGTCTTCTTCTTTCCCCCTACCACAGGGGCAGGGGGGGAGGGACTTGAAGCCAAAAAGCTATCGAAACAAGTACAGGTTTATGAATCTTAATCACCGGGACGTTGAAACAAAGATCCATCAAACCTTCCCTTGTTTACTTCGCAGCGATTGTGTCAAATTAAAATAGGAAAATTGTGAAATAGCAGAAAAAGATGGAACCCATGAACCTTCCCGAGTGACTTTCCTATGTCACTTTTCCCTTTCGCCGGGCCAAACCCTCGGCATGAAAGAAAGGGGATTTGTTCTTGCAGCTGCCGCTCGGTCGAGCCAAACCTACTAACCTGAGTCGGACTGAGCTGTTAAAAGGTTCATGGGGAAAACTGCGCTAAGAGAGCCAAATTTGGCACACTGAAACTCACTTTTTCGGCTTTGTCTTCTTCTTTCCGCGTCCCCCTGACCTTCCGGTAGGAGGCTCAAGCTTTGTAAAATTCAAGTGCTTCCACGTTCGGGTATAGATTTGAATGAAATGTCGAAAGGAAGGATTATTTGCTGGCAATTGCATGCTAGCAAGCATGGCAAGCCCTTCGTTGACATAGAGCCTTGCTGTTTTGACAGAGGCCCAACGTCCTTGAACAATCAATCTATCAAAAGACTGGTGTTTACTGAACCAATATGTGGCTCCCCCCCTTCGTAGGGAGTAGGGTCGAAACCCAAAGGAAGAAACTCCAATGGCATCGAGACCTTCAGCGAAAAGCTTCCGCCACTGAGTATGACTTTGACAAAAGGCTGTGGCCGGCTGGGCAACGGACTTCCAGTGCTGAGTTAAAAGAACGACTGGCTCAAAACCAAGAATTACGCTCTCGGCAGCGCCTTGGCGCTTACCGCTCTTGGTAAGTCCCAAGCTGATCAGGATCTGCTTGTCCCGGACACTAGCTACCATATGGCTAGAACGGAGAGTACACAACTCTCCAGTTCTCAACATGGTGTAAAAGCCAACTAAAACTGAAACAGCGAAACTGTTGTGCCCTTTGAAAAACCCCCAGCCGGCAAGAGCATGTACTATGTGCTCAGGCATGGGCGGTGCCCTGCTTGGTATTTCATTTACGGACCAAGTCTTGAGGAGTCGCCAGGCAGCAGGGATATGACCCCGAATGCTGGGTTGGGCATCTTGGATGCCTGCCAGGGTATCGCAAGCTTGACCCCGTCCAGCGCCTGAACTCCATAAATGTTCAAGGTAGTCACACAGAAGAGCATCCAATTTGGATTTTTGCGTCGGCAAAACTAATCCTACATTGTTTAAAAATTCGAAAAAAGCTTGCGTGGCAAGCTGATAGCGACGTTTGGTAGCAGGCTGTACTGTTAAGTCTCTAAGCGTTCCTAAGCGTTGACGTTGAACTGCACGATCTTGGGCTGTATGACCTTCAAGCACGCGTTTTGGCATCTCGGAATTTGCACTTCACCTGCCTACCCCACCTAGAGGGGCGATCGGCAGGGTTTTGACTTGTGTGGAGATATCCCCACACTGGCTGCACCCCGGACACCAAGATCAATGAGTTCAACTTTGCAATGGAACGTCTTAACTTCCTTGAGCTGCTCCGCCCCCTTGACAGTGCGTGGAGGCAAACGAGGCTATCGGTCAAATGCAACATGCGGCATTTGAAGTGCTGTTTGTGCTGAAGCCTCCATTTGAAGGAGGTAACAATTGAGCGAAGTTCTAATGAGTTTATGTGTTCTTTGCCGCCGGTCCAACGCCACCCGGCCACAATGCGCCAGCGCCAAAGGCGGCTGGGCACACTTGCCCTCAGTCGGTGGAAACGCACCAACTGAGAAGAAGAACTGGTGAGCATGATATCCTCTCCCTTGATCGAAACCAAGTTGCCAAGTTTCCTTGACAGGAGTTGAGGATCCAGGGAACTACGGCCCCGCAGCTCTCCCAGCGGTAGACGGAGGAGTCGATTTTGAAACAGGGACTGACGCCCCGGCAGGCAAGCATCGATCACAGTTCGACACGACACAGGAGGAATCCAACCAAGAGATGAGAAAAGTTGACCAAGGATGACCGCAATGACCTGGACGCACCAAGAATTGCCAAGAAGGGTAAGACGGGCATCGTTCCATGCCACGCTCTTCTGCTCCGACTTGGTAAGGCAATTTGCAGTATATCCCACAGGAAATCCCATCAACATTTCCCGCTCCGCAACGGAGGGGATTCGGAGAACTCCACGACGGTTCTGAACACAATGTTGGTCACGGTATTGATATGGCGGAAAACGAAAAGAGTCATTGGTCCATCTCTCGAGCTCGTCAAGCGAACACTGGTGGATGCCGGCTGGTTTCCGTCCGGCCTTAGCTTGGGGACGGCTGGTAGTGAATGTAGGGAACGGCTGCTGCTCATCCACTTTGTTCCAACCAGGCTCCAACATGCCTTCCAGGGAACCACGCCCCGACAGGTGGAGCTCCACAGGGTCAGACCCCGAGTCAAGCCAAAAGTCTTCACCATCAACAAGCTCCCATGTTGTCCAGTACAGGCGCGGTCGGCGACACCAAGTGATACCTGAGGCATCACACAAAACAGGCGTATCTCCAAAAGAGCTGCTCATCTCCTGACGATCTGCCTTGTCCATGGACGACACTGACTCCATGAGCGCATGAGTGGGACACCAAGTGAAATGATGTTGTACCAAACCGCGGACTCGTGCTACGTGGGTGAAAAGACAAGACCGGTGGTCCTTTAGGGCACCCCGACGATCAGGGTTCAGCCCCGAAACGCCCTGGCAAGGTGGGCCTCCACCGATCAAGACCATGTTACACTGAGAGAACTGGACTGTCCAACCCAAAACGACGTCTGCAGTAATGTCCTCCACACGGTCATATACAACCACACCGGGGTAGTTGCTTTCCACAACACGCCGCGCAGCAAGTTGAGGCTCGACTGACACATGGCCCATGACCTGCACGCCTAGACAGTCTAAGGCCACACGGAGGGCACTGACCCCGTCAAACAAGCCTATGACCAAGACAGAGTAGTCCGGGTTCACTTCAGGGACATCGCCCCGCAAAGTTCCACTGGCAACAATGCCACCCCAATGGCTCAGGCCATCACTGCAGCAAATCCCACCCCCAGTGGTGGAGGCATCGCTACAAGTAACCATAGGGCGCATGTCTAAACGGAAATCCACGCGAGCAAGCGGAAGTAGACCAAGTACACGGAGAAGTTCAATCTTACCATCCTCAGGAGAAGGGAGTGTGTGCAGACGCGACGAGTTAAACGGCTCGATATGCGTCCACACCCGGTTGAGCGACCCCAACATAGGTCGACGGAACATACAGAAGTAGACCAAACCTCCGCACACCACCTGCCATTGTTTCTGGCTGGCACGCTCCAACTCGGCCAAACCCAGCCCAAGTGCGAAGTACTTGCAAAGTTTGCTCTCCTTAGGATAGGCCAGTCCGGCCTCTCCATTCACAGTAGCGCCTTGCACCTCACACAAAGAAGAGCGTTCCACTCCTTTCTTGGCATTTCGGGGTATGTTCCAGTACTCATACTCCTGGCGCAGGGAAAGGACCCCCGGTGCACAAGTACCATGTAAATCGACCAGGGTAGTTGCTTTGACCTTCTCCAATAAATCGTAATTATCCAGGTAAACTCTCCAACAAGGATTTCGTTGCGTCAAGGCTTTGTCCTTACGCAGCTCCCCGGAGGGGTGGTTCTGCCCAAGCTCATCCTGAGACTCTTCCGTAAAAAGCACAAGGTTTCTATGTACGTGTTGCGCCAAACTGACGCTATTGAGAAATCCCATCGGCAACACACGGCTTGCCAAGTAGTATCGTTGCCCCGGAGAACTGCCAGGGACCAAAGACAACGGCACACACTTATTGAAAGCAAGGAACCGATACCACGAGCTTGGTACAGACAAAGTGTAGAAGAAACACTTCACATCCTCAGAGCTTACAAGCAGGGTCTCCCCCGGCTGGAGAAAGAAGGGGTTCATGGAGGACCACGAAGGTAGAGTTCCAATGTCACCCGACATACCCATGCAGATACCATTAAGAGGAATAAGGTTCATGATCAGGCGATAAATTTCAACACCTTGATCAGTGAATTCTTCCTTTGTCACGCCAAAAAGGCCATTAAGCAAGGGACCTTGCCCCGTGTCAAACACCTCGGACTCCTCAAGCAACACGCAGACACCAGACTTCAAAAGGCCATCACAAACAGAAAGCCAGTCTTTGTCCTCAACCATAACCTTTGGTGCTTTCTTCAATTCCCATTCATCCTTCGGCTTAAGGTAAAGAGGAAAATTATCCACATAGTGTTTGCTGCCCAGGGTACAAAGGTCCCCGAGTGCTACAGTGCCAATTTCAGGAGGTAAAGCAGGTTGTATATTTTCCCACCGGAACCATCTTCCAACTTTGACCTCCTGACCACGATAATCAACACTGCGCACCTTGAACAACTCACCCCAGTCAACCGTTGGAGTCACAGCCGCAGACCCGCACAATCGTTTGACATCCTGGTGAAGTTCAATCAAGCACTGCCTCTGCCCCCTCGTTGGATGATCATCAGAAAACAGCTGACCACCCCAGTACGAGTTAAGGGACAAACAAACACACAACAACCAAGCCATCTCATCCTCGGATATACCAGGGATCACCTCTTGAAGTAAACTCCTAGAGGTTGGAAGTGGGAGCAAGTCAAGCTTGCCTCTCACTCCCGTGGACTGGCTGCGAAGTGGAAAACACTCTAGAAGTTTGTCAAGTAAAAAAGGTCCTAAGGATCCTAAAGTGAAATTCCCGAACTGCTGCTCAAGCACTTGTTTTCTCAGGGGCGCCACGTCTGCACGGCCGTCAACGGCGTCATCCATGGGTACTCCAAGGTCGGTCGACCCTGTTCTTTCCCCGGGAGAAAGTGGGCAGAGTGGTGGAAAACTTGCCAGGCCACAGGACTTCTCTCGTGAAGTGGGCTCAACCTGGCGCAGCGTGGATCTTGGTCTCTTGGTTTGAAAGGTCATTCCCTTTCCCGCAACATTGCTCCCAAGCTTCTTCTGGGGTCCGCTGCTAGCCTCTTCTTTGCTCATCTTCTCACTTCCCAGGGCCTCAGGGTCTATCCCTTTCGCCCCGTTTCCTCTGGCTTCTTTCCCATGTCTCCTCGTTCTTGTCCTCCCCATCGTCCTTTCTCTCGTCTTTTGCCATCTCCCTTTGAGCCACCTTCTTTGCCTCCTCCTTTGTTCTTCCCTCCTTTGGAAGTGCCACCTTTTCCCTCTGGTAGGGAAGCTCTCCACTTCAGCTTGTTCTCTTCGTATTGCCTCTTCTGAGCATCTTTGATTTCCTGAGTCCCTGTCAGGCCCACATGTTCTTGTGGAGCCACCTCCAACTTCTGGGATATCGCCCAGTGGGTGCCGCTGTTGCTCATTTCTGAGCTCTTGAATCTTTGGACCATCAGGTCCATTGCATGGCATGGACGGCCACGCATCAGGGCATCCATTGATGCTGCTAGCGTCAGCAGCTCGCGCCCCGCAGGACCGCTCACCTTTCGTTGGAGGCTCTGCCGGTAGTACTGCATGGCGATTCCCACCGTCAAGTCCTTCCGGTCTTCTAGGCCAATTTCCTGAAGAAGATTGGCCCTCATCATGTTGTAGGCTTGCAGGGCTAAAGTCCCCGGATAAGATTCGGCGAGTTGCTGCACACGACTGGCCTCGCTGAAGATGGTCTCGTCCTCTTCGAGGTCCATCTCCTCCTCGCTGGATGAACTGGAGTCCCCACTGCTGCTGTCCTTTTTGCTCCTCTTCTTCACGGCTCTTCGGGCCTTCTTCAAGGCCCTGTTGCGAACTTTCCTCTTGGGATCCAGGGCTGTTCCCCCGAACAAGGCTTTTCGAGTCTTTTGACTCGCTCCTCGAGGCTTGCTCCCATCCAAGGCCTTCTCCTCTATGGATGATTCCTCCTCGCTCTTCTCTTTTTTCTTTTTCTTGGATTTCTTTTCCTCTTTCTTTTCCTTCTTGGTTTTCTTGTCGCTCTTTTCCTCGCCTTTGGTCTTGCCTCCAGGGTCCTGCCCCGTCTTTGGATCCTTCTCTGCTCCTCCTTCTGGTCTCATCCTCTTGCGGAGTTCCTCGAGCTCGTCCTCCGCTGGGGTCACTCCCACATCCATCAAATTGCTCACCCATGCCTCTTCCTGTCCATCTGGGCGTTTTGCTCTCACCCTGATCCCATGAATCAGGTCTTCCGCCACCTCTTCTCCATTGCAACTGGTAGGGCACATATGCACCCTCATGCGCAAGTTGCTGCTGTTTCCCTTCAATCGCAGGATGGACTCCTCGGTAGTCCCTGTGGGCCTCAAGGTCAGGTAGATATGGTCGCCCTGCACTTTGGTGCCTTCGACGGCCCCTGCCACCTTCACCGTCTTCAAGAAGTATGTTGCCTCCTCGAAGACCACCCCCAATGGGTTGAGGATCCATGCGACTCGGGTGTCCCTGCTCCTCAAGGTGTGTCCTGCGTTCCACAGAGCTTCGTGATCTTGCTCTCCTTCGACTGGAACTTCTTCGACGCCTGCTGGTCTTCTCATCCTTGCTACGCCCCGTGCCCTCAGGGCTCTTCCTCCTCTCATCTTTGCCGTTGCCAGGGCCCCTAGCCGCCCCGCTCGCTTTGGTGCTGCTTTTCCTTTTGCCTTTGCCTTCGCCTTTGCTTTTACCTTGGCCTTTGGAGCCATGGCTACTTGTGCCTGGGATACCGGATCCACCTATCCTGCCCTCGTTGTACGTGTTTGTACCCTTTCCACCTCGGCGTTGCTCTTCGAACTCCGTCGTGATGTCGGCTCTCTCCGGTCCGGAAGTGGCCCGGGGGTGGTTCACGAGGTTCGGCAGGTCGATGATGTCCCTTTGGTCTTGGTGCAGCCGGGATTATCCGTCCAGCTTTTCCTCTCACCTCGATATCTCTGTCTCTCCTCTCTTCTTCCTCCTCACTCTCTGTCTCTCTTCGTCCTCGAGGTCCTTCTCGTCTTGTATCCTCTCTTGTCTCCTCCTCGCTCTCACTGCTGGGCTTCTTGGCCTTTGACTTCCTCTCTGCTCCTCTCTTCTCGTGTTCCCTTTCCTCAGCCTTCCTGAGTCTTTCTTCCTCACTTTCTTCGTCGACCTTCTGGGCTTTTCTCCTTCTCTCTATCTCTCGGCTCGGTGTTTTTCTTTTAGGCTTTCTATCCTTCTTCTTTGCCTTCTTTGTCTCTGTTTCCTTGGTGGTCTTACCTTCCTTCAGGGTCTCTGCCCCGGGCTTGCTGCTGCTCGCCTCTTCTCGCTTCTCCTTGGCTTCTTTGTTCTCAGGGAATGCCCCCGTTTCAGGGTCTCCCTGCCCCGCCGCTCGCCCTCCTGACTGTGGTCCAAAAGGACCGGAGACTTCGCCTTCCGCTAAGTCAGCTAGCGCCCCCGCGCAATTGCGCAGTGCACTAAGCACCGGTACCTCTTGGTAAGCACTGAGTTTGCCTCCCTGTAGGAGCGATCCCAGGCGAAAGTATGTTTGACAGGAGGGGCAAACGGGCACACCGCGGTATACCCGACAATGGGTACACAACATTCAAGACTTGAAGCCAAAAAGCTATCGAAACAAGTACAGGTTTATGAATCTTAATCACCGGGACGTTGAAACATATATATATATCCATTGATTTGATTTATCAAATCACATGATTGATTGGAAATCAGCATCCAGTTTGAACAAGACTGGCATATCCTGATATATAATCATTTGAATTGACCCCAGACTGTTGTCAGTGGATGGTGACATGGTTATATAAATGATATTAGATGTCAAAAGTTTACAGCAATATTGTTTGTTCTACCGTGCCATGCGTGCCCAGAAAACGGCCAAAGTGAAACTGTTCAAATTCTGTGAGATGCAGCTGGGGAACCAATGTCACGTCAAGTGGGAGCCAATACCTCAGAAAATGGCTGGTGCTGGCGGTCAAATCACTTTGGTTGCTGAGGGATGCTGAGGGCTACGTTTCCCAATTATCGGGGATTTCTGACCTACCCTAAACTAATCAACTAATCTTTGCAGACCTATCCCCCAGCCATGATTAATCTAGCCGGCAATCATTTGGGATACTTCCAATATTGCCCGCATTTAGGTCTTCATTTTCAGCCTGATTCAAGTCGGCCTGAAATTAACGCAGCAACGAATACGTAGGTATACAATCATGGTGGGAATACCGTCGCCTATTTACCACATAAACCAAGCCTCCACCCCATGTGAATGGCCACTGGAGCTACACATCCATTCTACGCGCTTTCTGTACATCACAAATGCAGCATGTCATGCTGTCAAATTTGATCGTCCACAACTGCTTTCAGAAGCTTAGGTACCTGAGGGACTGGACCTGAAGTACCTCGGAATACCTCCAATTCGTTGTCTCAGTCCAACATGTTCAGGCTACCAATCTGGTTGGGTCCTGTTTCTGTCAAACCCCGACTTAGCTGGACCGACAGCGAACGTGCATGCATGTGTGTAAGTGTGTAAGTGTGTAAGTGTGTGTGTGTGTGTCTTTTCTGTCATAATGGACTTGGGAAAAACATGGGACAAACATCCCAATTGAACTATTCAGGCTGCCAATCTGGCCCCATCTGAATCTGGGTCTGGGAACATCATCAGGACCAGGATGAAAGTCACTGGGGCCATCAGAGTCATCCGCATCTTGCCATCCTTCCGATCTGAGATCACCTTGCAGCGGACAATGGTCACCTGATTATGTGGTTGGCCTCGCTTAGTCGCATCTCACAGAAGAGGGAATCTAGCCCTCTGAATGTCAAGATGCAACATACAATGGAGAGTTCCAATTCAAAAGTTGTAAACGTCACAGTCATTTACAATTTCATACAATTTCGAAGGTGGGCAATTTGGAGAGTCCTCAAACTGGACGAAACGACCTGCTGGCGTGACATGGCAATATCGCCACGTCCCCCTCGCGGCAAATGGCCACAAAATTCACCCTTTTGCCAAACATGTGCGTCCCTAGGACAAAAAATGCATGTGATTTTCCGTACCACTTGCGAATGGTCTAGAAAAACCCTTCTAAAAGCACAAAATTATGGCTTGGCATCTGGGAGGTGTGAAAATGTAGGTATGTAACAGAGCTGTTCAAACAGTTTTAGTGCGGGACATGGGCGAACCATCAAGTCAAGTTGACTCCAAATGCCAACACATCAATGTAAGACTGGAGCCTCAGGAGGATGCACGAAAACCAAGGGTCTGAATAGCAGGTCGGACGTATTGACATGTGTTGGTGAAGGAACGTGCTGATGAGGGTGAGGATGATAAGGATGATGGTCCTGTTTCATGATGGAAGTATACTATTTGGATGATGAGGAGTGATGTGGGGTGGCGTGGTAGGTGGTAGCGCTCGGTCTAGGTGGTAATGAGCAATGTGTGACAATGATGACAACAACGATGATGATGATGATGAAGAGGTGGTAGGCAGCTCCCCCGTTGCTGGAGCACGAATCAACTCAGCTAGCAATGCGGTACTTTCGTGATCAAATCTGGTCAACAAACTGGTCAACAAACTGGTCAACAAGATGGTCAACAAGATGGTCAACTGGGTTGCCGCCGGCCAATGTCGCCGTCATGTAACTGGCCAAATCCATCGCCCAAGTGGCCAGCGATCCATCGCCATAGTGCGGCACCAGGCGGTTCCCCAGTGCTGAGGTCATCAAGCGATAGATGGCGGAGCTTTCGGGGTCGAAGCTCGATTGTTCGTCTTCAGATTCCCGCAAGGTGTCCTTACGGAGATGAAACGCATAGATCTCCGAAGTGAAATTATACACAAATGAACAATATACATAATACGCATAATACATGTAAGATTTACATATGTAACACATTGAGTATAAATGTACATGCGATTTATATATATATATATTTCATGTAATAGATAGATAGTGTATAAGTATAATCACATGTTTGCATGTACGTGTGTGTTACTATTCTTATTACTATTGTATTTTTGAATGTGTAAGATGTATGTGTATTTATCTATCTGGATGTACGTATCGGATGTATCTGACTGTATCGGTGGGTATGCTGGCATGGATCAGTGTGTGCGTGCATGTATTCACGTACACATGTACGCAATTGTACGCATGCCTGTGCTTTAAGATGTAACCTTACATGTGTGTCTGTCTGTGATGTGTGCGTCTGGCATGTGAGCATGTGGCATGTGCGTGTTTGGGCGTACGTGTTTCTTCGTATAAGGAAGAAACCAAGTTTGGGGCTATTAGTACGTTCTTTACAAACGCCCTCACGCATATACTGCATGCATTGAGGAAACAACACCAAACTTGTAAACCCTTGTTTGACCAAACATCTGATATTGTGAGCACAGAACTGAGCGGTATCACTTGGGGCAATTACCATGCCATATCTTGGTAAGTAGCATCCCAGCTCCTGGAGTCCAAACGACATCTGGCTCTTGAGTTGGGTGTTTAACTATGTTTTTTGTCACCAACCATCCATTCTGGGGGGTCCCTTTTTCGAGATACCGTCAGTTCTAAGACTCCATTCCTTTGATTTCTGTTCCGTTCTGTTGCTTCCCAGCACTGGCGGAGACTTAAGAAGTCCTGCCAGGAGGACTGGGGATAGCAATCTTTTGGGACCTTGTGGCATGGAAATCAACAAGTATGGTCGTCATTCTGGGATTCCTCAAGGGCAAATATATAATTCAATAGTCAAGCTTGGAAGCCAACCCTCTATGAACCAGCTGCATCGAAATGTTGGAGACCTCAGAAGTTGCACCCAACCTGGCCACGATGCATACAGTTAGTGTCCCCATGCCGAGTTTCAATGCCTAAGTAAAGGAGCCAAGCTCCCATCAGGTAGGGCAAGCTCTCGATGCCTGAAATTTGCACTGGCTGAAGAGCATCCATCAAGAGGCACACATAGCAAAAAATGATAGCAAATGATAGTAAAAGGAGCATTGACACGCACTGAAAATCTGAAAATAACTGAAAGCGGAAGAAATTGCCACAATCTTGAAGTAGTATCCGCTTTCAGTAATTCAACACTAGTCAAATGTTGAAGTAGTATCTTCTCGATCCTGTTGACCTCTCGTTGCCAGCCCCCGTGCAAACACCATAGCCAAACATTGACAAGTCCAAGCATCTGGAGGATGTGACTATGTGCGATATGTTTTCCCAAGAAATGACCCGGCCGAGCCACGTTGAAACATCTTGGCCACGAACATGAAGAGCCACAGCTGAAAAAACATCTGAAAGAAGGACAAGATGTACAGCATATCTTTGGCGATGCGATGAGGCACACGGAAGGACACCAAGATCATCTCGTAGACGAAGACATTTTCCATGGACAGGATGAGCTCAATAAAGTATCCCCGTGCAAACTGCGGCACGCTGCTGGCGCCTTCTTGGGCCGCAGTTACGGCGGCAAAGACCTTAGGCGAAGGATGAGGATGAGGATGAGGATGGTGATGACCAACCAATGGTTATTTGGTGGTTGGTTAAGGGGGATAATTAGCAACTATAGGATATGATGATGATGATGATGATGATGATGGATGGATGGATGGATGGATGGATGGATGGATGGATGGATGGATGGATGGATGGATGGATGGATGGATGGATGGATGGAT
>VSDK01011938.1:43879-96825 GCA_009767595.1 Symbiodinium kawagutii
CCGCTCTTAAAGCGTGTGCAGCAGAAAGTATCGTGGCCAAAGGTTAATGGAAATATGAAATAAGACCACAGAAGGGTAGGAAAAACTCGGCGGGGCTGCAGTGCGTAATGCAAATATAAGGGGACCGCAAGAGGAGAGCACAAACACACACAAACATGCTGCTCTTTGGGGGGCAAAACTTTTCACATTTATGATGTGCTTTTGAAGCAGAGTAGCGGCGTGTTCAAAGGCGGAGGTGCAAAAACCCGTGCAAACACCAAGGCTGGGGGCTGGGTTGAAAGATCGGACAAACTTACAAACACATTGCTCCTTTTGCAGCACAAAATTCTCAGTCCTTATCTCTCTCTCAATCACCATCTCAAGGAGTTCAGCGAGGCTGAAGGTGATCAGGTGACCCAATCCTTATACTTGTTATATTTTTTGTGCAATATTTGAAATTTACGTGTGAAGTTTCAATTGCAACACACTTAAATTTCTGAAACCACTGAATGTACTGCGAAGCTTTTTGGCATCATGCATCAGTATGGTCATGGATGCATGATCATGCATGTATCCCCCAGTGGTGCCCTTGACCTGACTGCGTCGCGAGCGTTGAGAGGCGGTGGAGCGAATTGACCGCGCGTCATCCTGGACATGCCACTGCCAGTGCCACTGCCTACCACATACTAAGCCGAACAGTACTAGTTAGAATGATGTTAGAATGATGTTCAATGATGTACTAGTTAGAATGATGTTATACTGTCATCATATAAGCCTACTAGTCCTGATGTTCAATGATGTTATATGATGTTCACTGATTGGAATCACCGATTTAACTCCAAGCACCAAGAAGGTAAGACCTGACTGCTGCAGCCCCCTTCAACCCTTCGTGCTTGTTGACCTCTCAATGTTGTGCCATGGCCTCCAGGCGAAGGGTTGGTGCCGACATGTTGTTTTGCAAGACGCTTTGCGCTGCTACCTTAGTGGAGAAATCACAGGCGCAGCATCCTGAGCACCACATGAAGCTTCATCTCCTCCAAGGATCCCGGCGGCTGTGGAACTCCGTGGTCTAGAGCTACCCTGGTGGAATTCAGACGTGGAGAGCCTACTCTCTGCTGCATGTTTGTGATGGCTCATTTACGGCTTTTAGATAACTTTCGCATGTTTGTGATTGCACGCATATCCACGGCTCCGAATGTTAATTTGCAAGAAGGGAACTATTGGGGGGTCCATCTATGAGTCCAATATTTATCATGTTTTACTTGTTTGATCTGAGCCGTGGAAACCCAAATGGATCAAGTCATGTGATGCCCATGAAAATTGCACTCCAGCGGTGTGTCTGACCACCTGAGCTCAGCGGAAACCAAATCACAAATTGATGTGCCTACGGCTGCCTACATGTGCACAAGAATTGCGCCAACAAATCAGAAGGCACCCCCATCATCCATGTCACAAAAAAGCACTCTCTATCCAAAAATCTAATCTGACCAATTCATAGCAACTCTTCCAGATCTTCCAGCCTGCAGGCTGAGGCCCCCGGCCCGACGCGAAGAAACACCCGGCTGTGGAATGGGCATTGACCACTCCATGACAGGCGCCTCAATGCGCAGAAGCGCAACGGTGTTCAAGCCTCGCCTGCACCATCCCTACCGCCTGGTGGCTCCCTGCGCCAGTGGTGTTCTCCCAAGGTTGGCGGTTTCCCTTTTCAGCATCATCGTTTTGAGATAGTCAGGGAGTACCCCATCATTTCAGGGACAATGCCCCTGTGTTCTTTAATCTTTCACTCCTTGCGCCAGGCAACCTCAGCACAGGCATCTGATTCCTACTCAGCCTTCAAAGATTACTGTTGCCATCTGTTGCCATATTAATCATTTGCAACAATGCTTTCACAGTGGCAAGAGAATCAACCAATAAAACCTGGACCATCTGAATTTCGGTTTCTGGGTGGAACTTCTTTGGATCTGTGCCCTGAAATTCTCCCCTGCTAGTCTTTGCTTGGGAGATACTGCACGACATCTCACGAGTCATATTTGCTTGGACTCTGTGATCTCCAAATTGGGCAAGAGGGGATGGAAAAACGAAGCAGTTCAGGACCAAGGGTCCGAACCGTTCATATCCTCTCAGTAGCTACTTGCAAATCTCTTGGCTCAATAGGCGCGTTGGATGCATTCACGCAGGAGCGAAGCACGCGGCTGAGGAAAGAATGCTTGGGAACAAGATGGAATAAACCGAAGGAAAAGACCTTGATCGCTGAATGGCCAACCACGGCAAGCATAAGGAGCTTGGCCTTTTTTTGTGAAGCCTAGAGCTACAGCCCGTCTAAATTCCTAGAATCAGCATGAAGCACCACCTGATCCCACTGGCTTGGTGCCTGCGGCTCCTTCTTGGGCTTTGCTTCCAACGACATGGTGGAACTATTCGCCTGGACATTCGGATTTCTCACTGCGAATTCAAAGATCGACCGAATTTGATCAAATTTGTCCAATATATCCAGCGACAAAATCTGAAAAAAATGGGTGAGAACGCCGCCTTTGCATCGGCTGCTCGGTTACACAGCTCAAGACCATCGCAGGACCACGCAGTCAACCAAAAGAGCAGTGCCTTGACCACTGTGGACATGGGTTTGGCCACGTTGTGGTGGAAACTGCACCTCAGCTACCAAACTTGTGTGTGGTTGCGCCCTGCCATCCTTTGTGGGAAAGCCCTGCACCAATGTGCCATCAAATCAGGGTAAAAAAACCCAGCTAAGACATGTTCAGACTACCAGGTGTTCTGCAAGAAGAAACAGCCAATCCCGGCATCCCTTCTGCCAGGATGGTTGCCGTCCTGGGCCCCGACTTTCCAGCAGCTGTACTAGTGGTGTGATGCAACACCTGGTGCTGGCATCTGATCGTTCCGGCTCGCAACAACAAATATTTCTTGGAAACAAGGGAGCTCCAAGAGCATCAGTTGGAATATCGAATTTGTTCGGTTGAAATGGGGATGATATGTGTCAGGTTGTGTGGACATGGTATCCCGGATTCAATGACTTGCTGCCCCAATTAGGACCGGTGATGGTTGCCCTGATGGCCATGGCTTCCGGCTTCGCGCAGGCAATGCTAGGCCAACAAATGGTTGGTGTCAGACTACGAGTACTTCGACCTCCCATCTCCAACTATCTCAAACGATCAATTCTAGCTATCTCAACCATGGATCTCGCTCAAACATTCTCAAACTACCAACCCTTTGCAAAGCTACGATCCATGGCAGTGAAAGTCACCTGCGGTCTTGATCCCAGGCCGTTCGGCCCTGCTCAGCCAGGTTCTACGCCCTGCCTGCCAGGTTCTACCTAGGAAGTCGTTGGAGGTGGTGTTGATGTAGGCATAGCTTGCCTCAACGGCTTAGACCCGCGAGCGCTGAAGCTTAGTAGGCATAGCTTGTCTGTGCCACCTGTCTTCCTTGCATAAACAGAAAAAAACGCAGTCAGACCGAGTCAAACCCTTAAATTATGTGCTGCAGTTCACCATGACCAATAGGATCAACCACCGGCAGCGGCCTTCGGAAAGGGATCATTGAAGCAGCTGAAGGCATGGTCTCGCTGTGCCCGTTCCAGCCCTGAAACTGCGGCCAGTTCAACGATTGGGCGCCCAGGGTCAGTCGTTGGACACTGGGCTGTCCCCGAGAGCTGGCACCAGCAGCCATCGCGGAGCGGAGTTTTGATATAGAAATATTGAAATAAGATTCAAACATGTACAGTTGAATATAGACATATTTGATTGCTATTTCTATGGCAAAACTCCGCTCCGCGATGGCTGATGTCGCCAGCTCAACTGATACATGATGCAAGTTTTACTACCTTGATATTGGCACACAAGGTAGTAAAACTTTTCACAAAGATAACTCATACAATAACACTGACAATTATGATCAAGAAAACATTGCTTTCAAATATTGCCCCAAAAGAAATGTCTGGCTGATTGGCTACCTCTTCTTGCCCAAGGTCTGCCGGGCCTTCTCTCCAGTATTTGTCTTGAAGCACTGGAGACGCTGTGGAGTGCTGGTAGTTCGCCACCTCATATCTTGACCCAGCCGTTCCACTAGCAAACATCAGGTGATGCATCCACCACCGCCATCAAGCTGGTAGCTCAACAAAAGCAAAAACATCAAAATTACATCCAACGTTGGCTTGTCTTAAACCGAATTTGTGAACCTATCCTGCACCGCCTGCGAGTGGGAAAGCACTGTTGTGGTTGCCCTGAAGCCTTTCTTCTCGAACCGTAAGATCGGTAAGTTGCAGCTTGTTTCGGTGGAAAATCGCCAGCTCTTCAACTAAGCCAAGTCGCCCCCACTCTCGCCATCGCCTCGCAGCTGCATGCCAAGGCGGTTACCACTTCCACCCGGCAACCAGACTACGTCTCCCGGGTTTCAAACTCCAAACTCTGAGCCGTGCCTGGGAGAGGAGTGCGCCCAAAGCTTTGAGCCAAGGTCTCTGCAGGAAACAGCGTTGCTTTTTCATTGTGGTCATGGGCCAGGGAGACGGGCACCAACTATCTATAAATCTATGGAATGGTGGGGAAAGTGTCCCCCTATAAAAAAAACAATAAAGTTCCCACCCTCTGTTGGATCCCACTTACCCACCTACTTCTTTTGCATTTGGGTCCTCTTGTGTCCAGGTACGAAAGGAGTGCAATAGTTTGGTTTGCTGAGATGCTAATGGCCTTGCATCATGTCGTGCAACTTCTCGTGCTCCACCAGCCAGCCATGTCAAATTGCTAAGCATCAGCGTTTTGACGTTGGAATACCCCTCTTTGTTACAACGGTTTCAGCTGCCACCGCCCGCACCCTCTTTGGATTCCGCACTCATTGGTCCTTTCCTCTCCAGCACTGAGAGGGAGGGTGGCCGCGTCTGAGAGAACACTTCAAACACGGTCTGCTTTGACATCCGCAGTGATCCCCTGAACCCCTCTGTGAAGCTGGGCCATGGCCAGGTCGTACATTTCAGGAAAGACTTGCGTTGCACTGACTGGACTCTTAAGGCACCTGCGAATGGAAACGCTGATGACCAGGTTCCCCCGCCATTTCTCGAGCGATGTTCTCAATCATCTTGATATCGCTTACCGCTGCCTCCGCCTGCAGCTATGGGGTCAGTTCTTCGTGCCCTGGACACAAAAGTCATGTCAAATGTATGTGGCAAATAGGTTCCTGGAAGTGCTGAAATCTGCTGAATGGTCTCTGAATGGTGGGACTTTGAGGGTTTCATCTTTGGACATTTTTGGACGCGCGTGGAAGGAGTGGGCTTAACCGCCAGGAGCACCCAAAGTGCCTGCGCCTCTCGTCGGGCCTCAGGGACTCAGTGCTGTGGGGCTGAACCACGGATGTGGCGGATTCAGCTGAACCATCACATTCCAGAAACGCTTTGTGGATCTAGGTGGTACAGACACATTGCATTCATGCGTTTCAACCACCCAATCAACAGCACTGCTACACTGCTACACCCAACGCCCCTCCTCCTGGGAAAGTTCAACCTTTCGCCAAAGAAGCACGTGCTCGCGTAAACAGGAAACCTTTGACCTGCACCTATTAAGACCCTCCCAAGTACAAGATCTATATGAACAATTATGAACAAAGAACATCAAAGTCCTCAAAAGTCCTCATCAACAGCTATACGGATGCGCGCTGTACGCAGCCAGGCCCATGCACTGGGACCCACGAGGTTCTCCTGATAAAAACTGAAGTTTTACGTCATTTCACGTTGCGAAAATGCAAATATAGGTTACACTGAAATCAAATGAAACCAAGGAATTGCAGATATGTTGCTAAATCATTCATGGTATTCATTCTAATTTGGAAATATCTACAGCATATCGACTATAAATAGCTACCTGCGACGGGAAGCCCCGTTGCCAGGGCCCCGAGCTACTCGGGCCGCGGGGGGCCTTGGTGGTCTCAGCATGGCCTGGGCCCGATGCAAAAGGCTGGAAACCCCGCCCCCGGACCCAGCACAACGGCGTGCAGCTGTAATGTGCAGTATGTATATGTATATAGATAGATATATATCTCTCTATCTATCTATCTATCTATCTATCTATCTATCTATCTATCTATCTATCTACATATAATCAAATAACAAAAATGCATATGCGTGCATGTATCTCTATCCATCCATCCATCCATCTTCTCTTATCTTATCTTATCTATCCATTTATCTGAGCATATATCTATCTCATTTTCTCTCAATTTGTATTCGTCTATCTATCTATGTATCTATCTATCTATCTATCCATCCATCTATCTATCTATCTTCATATCTCCACTTTTCTACATGTCTTCGACAAACAATTACGAGCACTTTCTGAGCGCATTCTATGAGCAGCATCACTTTGCAGCAAATGAGAGTTGATGAGAGTGCCATTGGACGACGACCTCAGCTAAAGTAGCCTTAAAAGTGATCCAAGCAAACATTGCAGCAATCGCTCTTTACACAAATTGTTGCAGCCCATCGTGCCACGTGCCCACCACTAACAGCCCCACCAAAGATAGCCAGCACTACGCGAGTCGAAAGATGTCAAACGATTAGGTGATCATGATGTTGGCAGTGTCAGGTAGGCATTTCACACTGCCATCATGAACCCTTGGACATTCTGGGACCAATCCTACGAAATTTGCAACGCAGCACAAGATGGCACAAGGTGGCATAAGTCTGTCGCGAGTGCCCTGCAGCTTTGTCACACGTTCCACGCCTTCGGCGGCCCCGAATCAATCGTAGCCTTGACATGTGCCTTGGACGACGATTTGATTCGAGATGCTGCGAAGCTCTTCAATGCGTACTGTAGTTTGCGGAAGCAGATGGGTCACAGGAACATCATATAACACACATTGGGCACAAATGATGCTCACAAAAAAATGAATGATTTTGGTTGATGCCTGCTTTTCCTGGTAGTCTGCTGTAGTCTTTACTTCCTTATCAATTCATCCCTTCGCCATCTTTGCTCGTCCTCATGGTTTCTTGATGCGTTGCGTTGTTACCCCGTTTTGCTTCATATCTTTCCTGTCGTTTCCTCTTTCTTCCTTGTCTGACGCTCTTTCACTTGGTGTGTCTGTTGCTGCTGTCTTCGTTGCTGCTTTTGTTTTGTACATCTGATGTCTTTCATTGGTTGAGTTGTGTTGTCACTCATTATATGCTCTTTGTCAGTCCTTAATTACGTACATTTCGGTCTTTATCTTTCAGCGTATGATAGCGTATGCCTACTTGTCTCCTTCCTCTCTTTACTTATCCCTTCCAGGCTTCCCTGACTCCCCGCTTTCTTGCTAATTTTCCTCCGCTCTCTGGCCGCTTCCTTCCTTCTTTTGTTCGTTCCTCTGCAAAGCTTTTCCCTCTTTCCGTCTTTCCCTCTGCCAGTCCCTCCGCCTTCCTCTCTGTTTTTCCCTTCATCTTTCCCTCTGTCTTTCCCTCTCTCTCTCTCAGCTGTTGTCTCTGTCTCTGCCTCTTCTCTTCTATCTTCCTCCTTTTCATTCTCGCTTTCTCTATCTCTCTCTCTCTCTCTCTCCATTGCCATCTCGCTTTCTCTCGCTTGGTCATTTCTTTTTCACTGTCTCACTTCTTGCCTCCAGTGTCCGATATGTAATTTGATTGCAGCTGAAATTGTATACTCATTGCTCGCTGCCAAACAATCAAGGATACTAATGGCGTCGCAAGATCATTTGACGTGCTCATGTTGCACCTGCCACCCGACAAAAAGAATGTGCATTTTTCCATGCAGCTGTTCCGAAGAATTGCGACATTTGTTGGAGGAATCTCGTTTCCACAACAAAATTCGGTCAAAGCAAGGAGTGACAAGAAAATAGCACTTGCAATGCCTCGTTCCACACTGGTGCAGTACTACAGTTGGTATCTATGGGCAGCGAGGCAGTATAGATTCTTAGTTCTTAGTTGTTAATCATATATTGTAATATGTGATATGTGTGGAACCCTCCAACCTGCTGTCGCCAGCTGAGGTCAGGCACTTTCGGCTCGTACCTTGCTTTGCTTTTCAAGAAGCCCGTGAACTAACAAGTTTGAAAAGGGCTTCTCAGCTACAGTCACTCATTGAGTGGCACTGGGAACAAAAGGATCCGCAAAATGGAAGCACCAGGCAAGATAAACCCTTCAAATGATAAGTTTGTCTATGAAGGGTAGTCTGAGCCAGAGCTTTGGGCAAAAAGAATGTGCAAAGGGAGAGAATGAAATGAATAATCCTTTCTCGTCTTCAGTAACTTCATCCTCCTGTTGGCATGCCTCACCCCATCATTTTCATCTCAGAAGGACTAACATGGACCAACATCACGTGCTGGTTTGGTGCCTTTGGGTAGTCATGAGTGCCCCGTTTTGAATGCTCAGCTACCCGCCTGTGATCATTCTGGGGCATGTGCCCTGGCCACGGAAGGTGCCAACTGGTGAGCCATGGTTGTTGGGACACCCGGCCGAATCAACACCGTGATGCTCTAAACAGGTTTCCTGTGTTAGAAAGAGCATCAATAAGGTGGGTTAATGGTTCAAATGATGTGTTCTCTTGGTTTCTCTAGATGATGTGAGGCTGCAATACATTGACCAGATTTGGAAACTTTGTCAGTACATCCATTGGATTCAACCGTTCAACAAGAAGAATGCTCAGTGAAGGCCCTGAAAACCCAGACAAACAGCAACTGACTTCAGCCCGTTCCCAGCCTGGGGCCCAGTGTCTCCGAGCCGGCCCTTTGAGCATCCAAGCTTGGAGACAGTCAGGTCAGCTGCTGTCAGCTGCTGTCAGCTGCATCATTTCTTCTCAGTTGGGTCTTCCAGGTAAGGGCTATCACCCATGAGACACAGGTGCGTGATGTTGTGAGATCAAAATCAATAAGAAAAAACGCGCATCTGGTCTCAAGCATTGGCATTGGCATTCTCAGAAGTAAACTTGCATCTGGAAACGTGTGTATGTATATATATATATAACTAATAAATATATTATAATTATAATATATCATATAGTCTCAACATGTCTGAACGCTGTCACAAGAGCCTCGCAAACGGGTCCAACCCCGGACGCGCCGCCCAAAGCTAACCATCAGAGACATGACCCACGTGCACTTTTTGGATGCTGACACAATATCTTTGGCTGGGTGCCAAATCAAAGTGCCCAAAGTCGATCATGGCTGTTGTTTGGAAAGACCAAAATTCAAGGATTGCCAAGGTAATTGCAGACATCCACATCATCCACATGTGACCAGGATTCCACTATATTCCAAGCTTTCAAGAGTGGCACTTGGCATTGAATTCAAATGTAACGCAAAGCAAAAATCCTGGCATTTCCTTGCCAAGCGGTTCACTTCGGGGAGTGAACATGAGCAATCTGGTGATGGTCGGAGCACTTTCTGTGATTTGGCACCTGCATTGGCCATGCTGAAACTGTGGGAATGGCTGTGCGACGGCATGCCGCTGTTCGGGTCAAGACTGGATCAAGCTGCTGCCTGTGGCCATACTACGCCCCATCCTCGTCGGCGTTGCCACCCAAGAATCCAAAAAGCAAAATAAGTCAAAGAAGAGGAGTCGAGACAAGTCACGGAGTCGCAAAAAATGGCTTCTTTTACGCTGGGGTTGATTTGAATCTCCTGATTCTCTGGAGTTGACAATCTGCCGTACCGCTGTTGTCTTCTGATCTGAATGACATACCCTTCATGTGATCTCAACTAAAAAAAGATCCGTTCAAATTTGGACTGCGTCACACCTATTACAATGCCCTTCCAGCACTTCAATGTTTGAGTTTTACCGCAAAACCTTGCTCACTCGCATACAGCGTGTAAACCACAACAAGTCCACTTCATTCCACTTCCAACTCGACCCATGCAGGGCTCACTGCCCTGCCATCACTGCGACCTTGGACCTAGAGTGCAGGGCGCGAACAGGAAGGATAATACCTGTTCCTACTACTCCGTCGTCACTGGCATGATGAAAATCATTACTTTACGTTGTGATGGTCATCTCGCGGATTGTTTGGAGGACTTGTTTCACTGGAGCAGTACCTAATTAATACCTGATTATCTTCCCTCATCTTCCCCCATAGTGGACAGAAGTGATGATCAAGACTGGTCCAACGTGGTCAAATAATATTGTTGCAGTTTTTGAACCTGTCCACCAAATTGGTCTGAAAGAGGATCTGACAACACGAAATGTCTCCATCTTCGCACCCCTGGTATGCTGGGTGCCTGCCTTCCTGCGTGGATCACTTTTTCTGTTGTATGCTCCAGTTCCTCAGAAGGCTACTGAAACGCTGCGATCGCGGCATCAGGCGCATTTGGATGTTGTTAGTTTTCTATACTTGGGAACCTGGGACGCCAATACTTTTGGTGGAATCCATCTCTTTGGCAGGAACAACTGATAGCCGAACATGGAAGAGGCTCCAAAATCGGTCAGTATAATTGCGACCGACCCATTTGTCAAGTTCCAGGTCTCTCATTGTTTTCAAAAAAATCCCACGATGGCGTACGTACTTCCACTCAATATACTCAGCTCATCTCAGTTCGCACATGAAATTTATATGCGAACCCAAAAATCTGCACGACTCAGCCGCTGAGGTGACCCAACTTCAAGCTCCACTGCCTCAGTTCGTAGCAGCGACACGGCGACTATGCCCAGCTGTCACTGAGTTTGCGACTCCAGCAGGTAGAGGAGGTACAAGCTGAAGGTCAGCAACACCTCGAAGCACGGATCGCCAACATGTGCCAAGTGCCTGGTGGAGTGCAGGGGAATACCATCGCTTTCGTAATTGTTTGGGACAAGCATGAATAGCCGAATATCTAGTGCCAGTTTTCTGGAAACTTGGCTTCCAACATTCGGTGAAATGACAGCACTGGGGCAGGCACCACTACGGCCGCGCCAATGAATAGCTTCGGGGAAGCCTTGGGGGCACCACACGGCAGAAAACACGAATCAACTGAGATCTTCACCTTTGAGGGCGAAAGGTTCACTGCTCTTTGCAGGGCTGGGATTGCGAAGATCAAAGTCAGAGACTGGTCCCAGATCGCAGGGGCTACCGGATGTCAAAATGTTGATTTGCATTGAATTGTGTGTCTGTCGATCCAGTTGTGCATCTATTCATCCCGTGCACCCTTCCATCTAAGGACCTGAATGACAGTATGAAGTTAAAAGAAGAAACATCAAAGTTAAAAAATAGCAGTTTTGTCAAAAATAGTTGACATAGTAAAACTGCAGTCAAAAATCATCAAAGCAGTTTTTTAGGCACCCCCTTGGTGCTGTCTTGCTGGCAACTCGCTGGGATCGCAGCTAGAAGGTTGCTAAGCTTCCTGTCATCCTGCTCTTGCTTGTCCTTCGGGGAAAGCCGCAATGATTCCAAGAGTAACTATGCAACAATCTGGTATGGGTGAGTACGCGCATTCTTGTGCACATGCGTCTGTGTGTGTGTGCGCCGGGTGTAATGCACTTCATAAGGTGCCCTTTCAAAAATAATTCAAAAAAAAAAAGCCTATTTCCCTCGATATCAGTGGTCTTCAGGCACCCTTTGACAAACAGCCATGCGCGGCTGCAATCACAAACCCAATATATTCTTGCAAAAATAGTTCTCGAATCTTTACCCAACTCTTGTGCGAAAAAAAGCGCATAGTACCGTCATGACACCAAATTGCAGAGCAATCTGTGGGTTTTCGACTTGTTGCGGCACCCTTTTTGAGGGCCAACATGGGCCAACATTCTGAAGCAAACGAAGTCCCATTGCCGGACCTGGATCCCCCAAAACTTCGAGCCCTTTTCCACACGCTGCTGGGCTGCAGCCCGTCATCCCAAGCGAGTGGCGGACACTATCAGCAGTGAAGTCCACTTGAAACAAACATGATTTACCAAATTTCAGTGATTCATCAATAAGTGAAGTGAATCATCATGATTCATCATGATTCCACCACTGCTTAGCCGCGCACAGTGGTGGACACTTGAAACAGTGGTTGAACCAATGATTTCTATGACTCTCCTCACAACATTCCCACGAACACCTGCCATCACCTGCCTAAGAGGTCTTCACCACTGCTGAGCCGAGGGTATGTCCATGGTACCCGTAAGCATGCCCGGATCAATGGTCATCTTGAAAAGGGCAACCATCATATGAGTTTCATTTCTGGACACCCCGCAGTAGTGTTACATACGGCTTCATGTCTGGCCGTCGATGTTTGCGGGCCCTGCTTTCATGCTGCTCCGGCCAAGCCCAGCATACAAGATCTCTCCTTGCGCAAGTTTCTGAAGGCATTCTAGAAGTTGGCAAGGGGAACCAAGAAATCATCCTGATTCTGCATTCCGCCGACCCATACATGCGCGCACACACACACACACATACTCACGTGCACAAGCACAATCATACACGCAAATCTGTACATACAAGTCGAAGTGGAACCAGGAAATGATTTTTTTGGAATGTCCCACGGCACGCAAGATAGATAGAGGTCGATAGATGTAGATAAAAACTTTACTTATTAAAAGATAGACAAACAGATATAGATATCTCTCTCTTCATATCTTGATACGATGTTGACAAATTTTGAAGGTTGCAAGACCTACCTGTACCAAAAGCAACAGGGTGCAACATGCTTGGCCAGGCCGCGGCATGACATTGCCACCTCCAGCTTAGCCACCGAAATCTTGGGACGTCATCCATTTTAGACAGTCTCCCATTTCTAGGGCCATCTGCGCAATATGAATTCGACTCAAACCTGGACTTGGCCATCTCAAGAAGCGCAAAGCCATGCGAAGAGACTCCAACTTCACTGGTGCTAAAGAAGATCTCTTCAATCGAAAGTTGCCAAGAAACATGCTATGCAAACAATGCCTATCTAGCACACTCGACGTCTCTTCTCAAGAAGGCACATCCAGTAGGACAGGAGGAAGAGTTCCTGGTCCGTTCGCCGGCATCATGCATCACCTGGGACCTGGTACATGGATCAAATCATGCTGCACTAGGTGCAGCTTCGCAGTCCCTTCCCGGTGAAAACGAATTCGTTGCAAGGGGCCCACATAGCTCATCGTTTACCCAGAGTCTAAAATCCTGGAGGAAGTGAGGGCCTTCGGAATCTTCGCCACTCGCATGTTGGCTTGTGCAAATACATGTTGGAAACTCAAGTCACAGTAGCAGTGAAACATTTTACGAAGACTTATTGTCTCAGCATTTCTTTCAGTGCATTTATTGCAAATTCATTGCCTGTACCCGGAAAATGCTTTTCAGTGAGACATGCGAGTTTGGCTCTTTTATATGCATCGCCGGGCCCTCACATCTGCTGACAATTTTCGTCGGTGTCTTTCCTGTGTCGTGGTCAGGCGCAAAACTACCGTGATAATTTCTACAGGTCCATATGGCCAAATTATAGGCAAAACTGACACAAAGAATCAAGAAGATTGGTTTCGCCCTTTCCATGCTGAGTCAAGCACAACCAGGCCAACATGAGGTAATACGACACGGACTGACAAAGGCAAGCCCCCAACAGCAATAACCGACATTTGATCCATGGACGGGTCATCAGACCTAGTATACATTCCCCATGGCATCACCCCATGCATCCACATCCCCCGTGCCAATCCATCGCCTTGACCGAAGCATACGATTGGTTGGTGCCGCAGTGCTGCGAAATGGCCTGCGGGGCATGGTTCCCTAAAGTGGAAGTGTAGGCCGGCTGCGGGAAGTACACATCGTGCCTCCTAACCAAATAGAAACCATTCAATCCGCCTAATAAGACTAGGGGGGTATGTGGTGGAAAACTGTCTCAACTCACAAACCTGTGCGGCCCATGTTTTGATTTTTATTGAGCAGGGACTGCCTTGGCCAGCTTTACCATGGACATCCGGCATACTGCTATTCCTTCATGCGAACCGATCTCAACAAAAGTTCTTGTAAGGTGATCAGTCATCATAGCTCACCAATCTGAAATGACTGGTGGTTACATGTAGCTGTGGTTCTCCGTGGTTTTCTGGCCGTCACGGCTTCCCAAACAGCCCCAGGGGCCGCAACTCCCACCTCGCCAAGTTCACTGGATGTGAGCGGCCCTGTCGTGCGATGGGACGTGTGTGTGGTGTGCGTTTGCTCTGTCCAGGGTAAGGTTTGATCATCCGAATCTCCAAACAAAACCCCAAACAGCGAACTGACTGTTGGTCGTTAGGTTATGACCCCCAACATCCTTCAACGTGTATGAAAGGTTCCATGGCCATGAAAAAGGCTGAGTTGTTTACTCGTGACACACTTTCTCCGTGAACCCCCCCTTTCAGCGGCATGTGCTGATTAACCCAAAACATGACTCCCTCCCCGTTTTCGACTCCATCTGCCTGCAAGCCATAAGCCCGTGTAGATCGTGAATCCAATGCCTGGCACTGTCTGAGGACAGAAAAGCTTAACGGAACAAAAAGAAGCACATCCAAAGACCATGCGACCAATGCGAACACATGCGACCACATGCAACCACAGCACTCATCGAATCATCTCCAAACGCAACAGAGACGAAAGCCGACTCGATCTGCAATTGAGTCCGGGCCTTCAGCCGTTCTGCAGGGGCGCCCTTGCGCGGCAACGCAGCTGCGACCTGTGACATCGAACCAAGATTCGAAGTAGTCAAGATCAGTTGGAGACCAAGCGCATTTCCCAGCACATCTGCCGGTAGACAAAGTGATACCAAGTCTCGGCCTCTTCTGCGACTTGATCATCCTCCTTTTTGGGAAAGGCATGGCACGGTCTCTGGCCCTATCGACATGTTTACCGCATTCCTTCAGCACAAAGGTTGACATGAAAAGAATGCTGCGCTGTTGCTGCCGCATCTGCGTCCCCAAGGGGTCAACTGTTCTGCCCATCAATAACCCGATCTCAATCTGGAAAGAAAAATGCTACTCCAAATGACAATATATGACACTGCTTAAATACCCCACTGGATTGGATGCCTTTACAGAGAAGACGCCTTTACTGCTCATTCCCTGCACGATCCAGGCCCACTCTGTCCTCCAGAGAATCGTTTCCCACGTGTGGCCTCCACAAAGGGAAGGTGGCAAACCCTGAGTGAACACTTTGAATTCGCGAGGACACATGGGGGCACCATAGCAAGTTATTGGAACCATGCAAGGGTGTAGTTTACATCCAAATGATTGCAAGTGGGATCAAATGGGAAAGGAAACCTCCCACAGAGTCGAACATCCCATGACTCTCTCTCTCTGCCTCTCTCTTCAATCGCTGGAATCAGGTGCCAACTGATTTCTGGGTTGCCGCGGATTTTGACAGGGTACCCCTAGTTTTTCTCAGCAAATTGCCCCAATGGCATTCCACTCTCCCTCTCAGCTGGCGGGCATGGTTCCATGACACCATGGCAACTGCCCTTGGCCTGGTGGACGCGACGCCCCCTTGGTTGAACGGAGCAAGTCGATGCGTCAAGCTGCGTGGTGAATGCAAAACACTCGGCCAAAAATATTCAAAATATCTTTCCAATGTAATGCCTTGATGCAAGCTAGCAAATAGATATGTTTGGGAGAAACGATGAGTTTGTCTGGATGCTGCTCCTCATTGCCATTTTCGGAGTGTCTGGGATGTCTGCGTGTCTATCTGCGTAGTGCATCCTTCTGTTTCTGCCCTTGCAACTGAAACCCTTGTTAGACACAATATGCAGTCAGTCTATCTATGTCTATCCGGCGTAAATCAGCGGTCAAAAATAAATGAATTGCAGTTTTCCAGAATTTGTTGAGGTGTGCAAGTGGTTGTCAGCTAAACCGGCTATGTAAACTCATGTATTTTTATGGCTATCTATATGTAGGCTATGTATATCTATATGTTCAATTTTATTTATCCGTCCATTTGTTATCTATATTTCTATTATTTCTGGGAATCTTTCAGGTTTTTTGTCGGTCTACCTGAGAACATGTCGCAAGCCATTTTAATCATCTTTTGCCCACTTTCCCTGTATAAGTCGAGTCTTTCACAAACACGCCAGCAGAAGCTCCATGGAATTCCCGACCGCCAAACCAAGTCGCGTCCCCCTGGAGCACTGCTGCGGCGTTCCTGAGTTCGAGGTGTTGATGGACATTCCATCCCCCGTGACATCCTTGCAGCGACACGATGAAACATAACAGCTACATCGACTTGCCGGAATTCTGGATCCACAAAAAAAGGCTTGAACATGCTTGAACATCCCATATATCTTGCATCTGCTGCTCAAACACCCTGAAACTCCAGCGTCCCATCTCCCAGCCTTCCCATGCGGCCATTGCTCCACAAAGCCATCATCTCTCACCTTGGCTGAGAAGCCCTACAAATTTTTAGGGAGGACTAGGACTGCCAGTGCTTGCAAAACCATACAGTGCCTTCAGGCAGACCAAGCCACCTGAGCATCTCGACGCACCTCCAAGGCGCAAGGAGATCCGCAGCCAAAAGAACAAGGACTCTACATGACTAACATTTCAGCAAACATTTCAGAAATCCATCCAAATATACGCAAATCCATTCGTTCCCTGTGGCTTTCAGCAGCTCTTTGGGCCGCAAACGACTCGAACTCCACGAGTTGGTCCAACTGCTGCTGTGTTTGGGCGTGGACCTCCCGCCCTTGAAACGCATCCTCCTCGCCTCCGAGTTGACGGACGCCGGGCTCCGCGACACCTGGCAGTGTGCCGTTGCTGTGGTGGACTTCCCACCGAGGCAAAGCCGTAGAGGTGGCAAATGCGGTTCAGAACGGAAAGTGTAGCCAAAAAAGAAAAAATATATATATATATATACATATACAATACAAATATGAATACGTATGCAGATACCTTTTTTTGCCAGGGCATCCAAGGTTCATATATTATGCACATATAGATGTTTCCTTTGTATATGTAAGGAAAGAGAAACCTAGACATATGTAAATAAAATCGAATAAATATACACATGTTACATGGGAATCCAGGAATTCACAGGATGACTGCAGCATTGGCACAAAAGGCCAATGGAACGCACTGCAACTAGGAATGCATCCCTCAGCCTTGGGGAATAAGTCTAAATCTGCTGGTGTCTTGTCATTGCGAGGGTTTTGGCAACGCTAGTGAAAAGGACTGCAGCCTGCGAACAACAATAGCGCAGCTGCCAAGGGTCAGCTTAGGTTGGATTGAAAGAGTCATTTCCCCCTGAATTGTTAAAGAAGTGCCAACAAAATCATATGCTCCATTCTTTCTGAATGGTAAAGGGGATGCAGCTTGCATGCCATCAAAGAAAAGATTGCACATGATCCCCTAAGCAACACATTGCGATGACAAGTTTCACACACACGGTCATTGATTCCTTCACACACATGGCATTTCAAATAAAGTGTGGAACTGACATGGGGTGCTCACCGGACGTATTTGCCACAATACTACCATTGCTCATCGCCATCGCTGATTGCAAAAACACGTCAAGGTATCCTAGCGCATGTCTTTTCATGTGAAATTTGCATACTTTGATTTTCGGAATCCTCAAGGCTCTTTCATTCAATTGCCCCTTTCAATCTCATTTGCAGCTTGATGATTGATGATTCAGCATGATGATCTATGAGTATGGCAAGGCCCAGGTCTTTCCTCATTTTCGGATTAAGAACTCATGTCACTTAGCTGCGCGTCTGGCCTCCTCTGCGAACGCCTGAGCCGGATACAGGCTTCCTATTTCACAACCAGCCAGGTCATCATGCAGAATCTCTGAATGGCATAAGGGTTCCATGAGACCAGGGTGGAAATCTGCAAATGCAAAGTGTCACGAACTGCTTCCATGAGAAAGCTGCAGGCGGGCTCAACTTCATCAAACATCTTAATCAAATTTAATCCATCCGATTCGTTTGGAAGGACCCTTCACATCCCTTCACGTCGATTCTTGCTATTGATTTGGGGTTTGCCAATGACCTGAAGCAATGGCGCGTTTCGTGCAACGGACACCCGGTGGCTCCTGGAGGTCGCTCCAAACTTTGGGTGAAACCTCCCCTGCGTTGCCACAGGGCGGACCTGCTACCGTTGCCTGCATCCCTGCAACTAAAGCAATTCTCCTCAAAGAAATGCGACCAGTGCATATACAATGCATGCAGTGCTGCAGCACATATGGTTGTAAGAAGTGTGTGTTTGTGTGTGTGTGTGTGCGTGAGTAATTATTTGTGTTTGAGTCTGTGACATTATGTGTACATCTATACTTGTGTTCATTCATTTTCTCTTCATATGTATAACTATTCATGTGGGTGTTGATCAAAATAAAGGTTCCTGGGGAAGGTACAATCGCCGATCGCGGAAGGATTTTCCCCTTGGAAGAAGTGGGCAAGAGACATGACATGATGGGCTGGTGACTGCATTGAGGGGTTCGTCAATCGCCCCACAATCGCGAACCAATCGCGGATCAATCGCGGATTTTCCAACCAAATCCAAACAATATGTCCACAAAACACAATAGATGACTGCATCAATCGCAAAACAATCGCCGATCAATCGCGATGCAGTGTTTTACAATCGCGGATGTCAAAATCGATATACCCTTTCTTATTTTTTAGATTCGCATTTGCAATCGGCTTCCATGTGCATGTGGAAGGTCTTGGGATCTCAATGAAAACCTATCAAATGCCATACTGTGCAACAAGCAAATGCCGGATGTGCACACGTCATCTTAATCGTTGGCTGGCAGCTTATACTGTCAACATTGGCGCTAAGGTTCCTTGAAATTGATGTCTCGCGCCAGCTTGACGGCAACTTGAAATCGCTTGCGCTACGCGTGACTTTTGCAATCAGCAGGCTGTCCAGGAAGAATTGCAGCAACTGCATAAAAAGAACGGATCATGAAAACATATGAAAACTGCAAGTCTAAATGAAGATCAGCAAGTGATTGCAAGTCTAATCTCATGTTGACTGCTGATTGCAAGGCTGCGCTCCATCAGATATCTGTGGTCAAACCAAGCTGCAGCTGCTCATGGAGGTTGGAAGCTCCTCGCGAGCTTCGCTCTCCAAGCGTTTCAGGTACAAATATGCGCAGGTGCCCACACCCGGCAGCGATTGCAAGTGCAAGGATCCGCCCAAGTACCTCAAGGACCAACACACAACCTGGACGCAGGAGTCCAAGTATATAATATTACATATATATATATATATATCTATTTATTTATGTATTTATTTATTTATTCATTTATTTATTTATTTATTTATTTATTTATATTATTTCAGTTTAATCATATACATATACTATTTTAGTAACTTGGACACTTTTAGTGACCGTTTTTCCTCTGTTGTTTCAAGTTCGGCTTTGGGGTGGACTGTGCTAGTGCCTCCCGTCTTGGATCTTCTTGTCAAAATCGAAGCGGAGGAACCAATGATGTAGGGCCGCACATCCAACCAAGGTGTTTGACACGAAGCCATTAGGCATCTTGACTCCATCGAGCTTAGACTCATCTCAGTTGCATCCTCTCCAAGAGAATCCCCAACAGCACTGGTTTGCTATTGATGCTATTGCTGATCCCTTTCCCCAGAAAAATGACACCCCTCCGTCATGCCCTGTGTCCCCTCGGCTTCATGCCCAGAGAGGGTTTAATACGAAGGGAGGAACGAACCAGGGGTGATTAGAATGCATGGTGGCACCGCCCCCGCCTGGCATAGAGCCGGCTCAGTGGAAGGCCAACTCCATAGCCGGCCAAGGGCGTGCCCTGCTCATCAAAGTTCCGCGCTGCCTGACGTCGCTGGTGCCGACCTCTAGAGATGCTCAACGGCCTGGGCCCGTGCCGTGCTCACCGTGCTCCATGCTCCCCACCGGCCCCACCCCTCCCCACCTTTGAGGCGGTCGAATACATGTAGGACCAGACCTTGTCCGCAGCGTGGAAAGGAATGCCTCCAGCTTGATCCAACACTCGGATGGCCACCTGGCACCCATGGAGTCACTGAGAGGTGAGAGGCAAAGTTGAGAGGTCATACCTTCTTGGCATGATCCTGTTGGGGAAAACCTGCCGCCCCCCAAATTTCAGGCGTGTCCATGGTGTGAGAACCGGCAACACCCCTCGTTCCCAAGATCCAACCGGTGGACCCAGGCCTCACTGGGATCTGCACCCACCGTGATCACAATGGACCGCCGAGGTCCAGGGGAGTCCTGGGCCATCACCACAGGATCTCGCATCCCAACTGCATTGGGGTGGGGGGTGGCTATTTCCATTGTAGTCCACATGTAGCTTGGGGATGTTGGGGACATATGTTCTCGCATGCTCTCGCCTTTGCATTGGACGAAGTTGCCAACTTTGGAGATAGAACGCTTGATGAGCTTAACCCAAATCTATGATGGGCTGGAAAAATTGGGCCCGCCACCAGGATGACCAGCCCAATCCATGAATCCATGGCAGGTGCCTGCTGCGCCTCAATGGTGGCACGAGCGCTGTTCTTCAAAAGCTCCTTGCAAGGGCGGAAAAACGGCAGGTTTCGATGCCCCGAAACATCTTGGAACCAACGAAGGGCCACACATGGACTCAGAATCAGACCCTTCTGTGCTCGGGAGATGTGTTTGGCAACTATGTTCAAAAAATGTGCAAGTATGATGTGCAAACACTCATGTTACGCCACTTTTGTTCAAACTCTCTTGTCGAAGCATAGGGCGGAACAAGTGCTGTGCATGAGAAAGCCGGCCAAACAAATGGTGCATTACACCACGTTGCATTACGTTACATGATCTGAACTTACACCAGCTTACATATGTTGAAGTATGCCACTTTTAAGCTCGACACCAGACCTTCTCTGCCGCCAAGTGACAACCATGATGTAGAACAAATAGTTTGGGACATAAGGAAATCGGATGCGGCTCCTAAGCGCCCGTTTGCTGTGGCTGTTGGATCTTGAATTCTTGAACCGAAGGTGAAATGATGTGAAATACCTGTTTATGCCAGCATCGTTGGTGGAGGTTCCCCACGAATGTCTTCACAGGATGACATTGCTTTCCCCATCTTTCCTCCTCCCTGCTCCGGCATTTCTGCGGGCGTGAGGAAATTTCTGGACAAACACAGTTGATCCAAAGCTTGGAGAAAACAATAGAAATCATTCACAAGACAATCAAGAATTCACAAGCAACACATGCCATGCAATGACAAATCGCCTGTAGCTCAGCATAGCCATGCCTAGCTGCTCAATCTCAAAGCTTGAGGCGATGCTGCTTTCAACCAGGATCTCAACATCCGCAGCGTCGTGGTAGTGCTGCTTGCAGAGCTTTCTGGCATGCCTCACGTGCAGCAGTTCAAGGTCTGCATTCACAGGCTGCTAAAACAAGGAAATTAGCTTTTCTGGACATCAATCCAAGCAAATCATATTGATGCCAAACGACAATGCATAAAAATAGTCAAGACAGGAATGAACAAAACAATACTAACAGCTTTGGTAGCGATGGCGATGTCAAAACTATTGCGGACTCACATGAAGAAAAGAGAATAATGGTAGTGATCATCATCATCATCATCCTCATCACCATCATCATCCTTATCATCATCCGCATCCGCATCCTCATCCTTATCATCATCCTTAGCTTCTGCCACCCCCCCAGTGTCCCCCAGTGCCACTCGGCACTTCTCGTATCCCTGGGGGCACCTGGCCGCCTGTTCGCAGATGTTCACCGGATCGCAGGCGTAGTCCACCACGCCCACCCGCCGCCGCCGCGACGCCGCAGACGCATCCGGTTTCACCGAGGCCATGTATTGAGAGGTCAGCATCTCCTCAGCGACACATGTAGTGATACTGGTGATACACGTGGTGAATTACAGCCATAACCGTATGGTTCATACGATGTGCCTAAAATAATGATCAATAACTATCTGAATACTGAGTTTTTTACTATATATATACATATAGGTGCGCGTGTGTGTGTGTCACATGTATATATTGTGCGTGTCTCTGTCTCTGTCTGTGTTTGTTGTTTGTGGTGGTAGATATAGTGATTTGTGCAAATGTTGCATGATTTATATACAGTCTTCATACGCTGGCTCTTGTTTAATTTTAAATTCCCCTCTGCCTCTTGTTCTTTTGCTAGTTTTTCTTTGTCCGCCTATGCACTGCGTTCCACGTTCTTAACACCGCGTGTCCAATACCGTGATGTTGGCAAGGTTTCTTTGCACTCATAGGCAAAAACATGCGTATTTGTCTTTGTGCATGCCCGAGACAGTGACAGGGCGCGTGCAACATTGAACACTTCTAATCTACAGGATTCGTGCAAATTCCCTGGCAAAAAGAAAAACACAACAACAGGGAAACAAATACCAACCCAAAGACTTTCTGAGTTCTTACATTCTTTTCTTTCCGTTTTGCGTGGTAATCATATTTTCAACATATTCCGCGTTCGTGCTTTCATTCCGGTGTACTTGTGCTTTTGTTCTGTCATATGCTTTCGTTTCTTGTTTATGTAGTTTCCGTTCTTGCTATGTTTGTCTATGTAGCTGCCCCTCTTCCAACAATGCTGCAAAGGGCTTTTATGAAACATTTGTCATGGGCCCATCCCAGCTGGTTAAGCTTGCTACGATCATGGTATAGGATGGTTTTGTTCGTTGCGTTTTGCCGTGGTGTACAACGATTATATAAACTCCATATCTCCATCAAGGTGCACCAGCCATGGTTTCTTGCACGTTCATGAAAGCTCGCCGTTATGACTTTCCCAGCTCCAGTCCCCTCCGAGACACTGTTCCGATCCGGGATAAGAAAAACGCATCCAGCCATTGTACGATGAAAGCCTCCGAGTAGCCCTCTGTCTGCTGCAGATTTCGAATCGCCGTCGCCAACATGGGGATCACCTGGCAAGGCTTCCGGATGGCATGCTCTCAAGAAGACACCTTGCGGAGAGGGAGAGAGAGATGGAGAGGGAGAGAGAGAGAGAGAGGGAGAGTGGGACGAAGGAAGGGAGGGAAGGAAAGAAGGAGGAAGGGAGGGAGGGAGACGACCACATCCATCAGTCGCAACGTCCGTTCATCCGAGTGTCTACATATCCGGCCGCTGCTGTTTCATACGAGCTGAAACCCGTGGAGAATTGAGGGGACCGCCTCCGTTCATTGTCCACTGAGTCAGGTATTGAGGTGTAACAGGCCACATCATTGGCTGCCATCAGCGGCGACACTATGCCAAACAAGCTTGTAGAATTCCAAGAAATTTACAGAAATTAGCCTTTGGTCATTGCCTGTGAGTGTGAGTATAGGCGACTGAGTCATGATATTCATGAGGTTGTGAAAGGGCTTGCGTCTTGCTCTGCCACATGCCAATCGTGTTTAGCCGAGAAGCCATCATACTGGTGCCACAATTCGGGGGCAACCGCACGTATATGTACATGGGTGGTGTTGGTCAACAACGAAGTTGTGTGTATATAAATATCTACTAGGGTGTGTGTGAACAATGTAGGTCAAATACACGTATATAACTCATATACACATATCATCATGTCATGTCGTCAAAATCTCATCTCATACATCGTCTAAGATATTGTGACATCTCTGGAGACTTGAGACTTTTTCACGTCCCTTGCGCCTCCTTCATGCGGCCTTTGATGGTTCCGATCACTGTTGTGAAGGGCTCCAACTCCTTGACATTGAGCCTGGGCTTCCCTGGGCTTCCCTGGGCTTCCCTGGGCTTTCCTGGGCCCTCAACAGAACTCGTGGACACTGGTGGCTATTGAAGGCGATGATTGCAGAAGGGTTGGAGATGAGATGATGATCTGGCGCGAGTAGAAGCATCCCGCAATCACCCTGAAACCATACAAGTGAAGGAATACGAATAGAAGGAATTGCGATGCAACGTGACGCAACATGATGCAACATGATTCCAACCGGTGATACTAACCTTCACTATTAACCATATCATTAGTTGATCGAATGATTAGTTGACACATGTTGACACTTCATAACACATCAAATCCCGCGATTTGCTGCGCCAGCCGAGGCACTCGACCAGCCGAATATCTTTGAAATTCTCGGAGTACAGGCGATGCACCTCCGCTCCAGGCGCCCATGAGGTTTCATCCATGTCCAAACGTCGAAATGCACAAAGAAATGCATAAAGGATACCCATTGACGACGGACATCTATGATGGTTTATGAATGTTTGTGATTACTTGTAATGTTTATGTTCGGAGTGCTTGCCAGGTTTCACGATTGCCCTTCCAACGACCCGACCGTCCATGTCACCACCATCACCACCTATCCAGGTTCTCCAGGCCTCAACCAGCTCACTGGATGCCTGCCAGCCAGGCAAACCTTCAATCTGCAGGATACGCTGGGCATAGCGGATCGGCAGCTCCTCGGATAAACATCCCCTTGGCGAGTCATCAATGGTCACCTGGTTGGCATCTCATCTCTGGGGATCAACCAGAAACATCTGGAATTTTGGAAAATCTTAACCAAGCCTCTGGACTCCGAAGGTTGGAAGCTGCGCCTTGTCAGAAATTTTCCAACCTGCATATATGATATTGTATGACCATGTAACCATGTATGTTTCAGGAAAATTGGGGAAATAACTTTTGACGAAAAGCAACGCGTCATGTCACACGCACCACTGCGACCACTGCCGACACCACAATACCTTTGAAAAGGCCATGTGTTCCGTCAAAATCAACTCCAGTAGAAATCGGGAACTTTAGGGGCAAATTTGGAAACTGCTCCTCATAAATTTCAGCAACTACATTTCGGAAACAGCGAATGTGGAATTCAGAATCTTTGGAATGTTGGACTGAATATTTTGAATGTTCAAGCGTCATGTCTGAAGTGCTACTGCCGAACTCATCGCGATTGCTAAAGTAAATTGATAGCATGCAGTCCCGTCACTATGCCAGTGCGAACTACATGTTATGAAGGTGCTTCCTCCAACATCATCCATACATCATCCATACATCACCCATACATCATGATCCTCATCCAACATCACTGTAACATCAACCAACCTCATCCATACCCCCATGATGCCCCCTGGGGAACCCGCGGCTCCAAGGCGCTCGATATGCCAAGTTGGCCGCCTCTTCGGGGGTCTTGGCATCCAAGATCTGTCGCAAGGTGATGGACTTGGGCTCACGCCCTGCGAAGAACACCACCTGGGAGGTCAGTGGCTGATCGTGGCGTGGAAGAATGGAAGGATGGAAGGGGAGGGACGGGAAGGATGGATGGAAGGATGGAAGGGGAAGGATGGATGGATAGATGGAAGGGAGGTCAGCACAGGTTCCAATGGAATCAATGGAAGCCGACCTGGAAGCGGACAGGACTCAGTCTATCGGTCGAAGGATGGTAAACCAACGCCCACACTCCGATCCCAGACTTCCAGGACCCTCAAGATGCCTCAGCCTGCAGGAATTCATTCAAACGCTCCTGCCGTTCACCACATTGAAGATGGGCTAGAGCCGTTCGCTGCTACATGAAATGGGAACCTACATTTGCCAGGGCTTCCCACGGTTCCCATGAGGAGATTGAAAGACTGCAATGAGATGCCGTGAGCGAACGTTTTTGTTGCACTTTGGCGTTCCTTGACTCAAAACGCCATCCAAAGCACTCTGAAGAGAAGGACTTGAATCATCTAGATTGGATTCTCTCTCTCTCTCTTAATTGATTCAAGCTAGCTATTGCATGCTATCACTGTAGTTGGTCCTAGTTGATCGGTCACTTTGGATCAAGAGGAAGTGCAACAGATCCCCCGCGGGTCCTGAGAGACTTGGACCTCCGTGGAAAAACATTTCCTTCGCGTCGCCCTGAGGCACGGTTGGCTGAATCTTTCGAGACTTAACCCATAGAGTTGATTGATACCCATAGGTTTGTAGTGGTTTATGAGGGTCATGACCATTGCAATAAGGGGTAAGAACCAATATTATAATAATGGTTCACCTACAGGTTGATTAGTTGTGGGGGCGTACCATTTTTATAGGAAAGCAAGGCTTGTGGGGGATACCCCCTATTAATCAACCAGGGGGTTATTGATCCAAAGCCAGTTGGGTTGGATGGCCGTCCTGAGAATCTCATGTGGTAATCATTTCCAGTTGGATTCCCCTGCCATATGTATATACCATGCCCCATCCATGGCCTCTTATTTCTTGAACCATTTATATACTGGGCTGTAGGGCGTTTCTAGAATGACGAGAATGATAGGGCTGATGGAAATCTCCAGCTTTTGAACAGCACACAGTGTATGCCGCAAATCTACTCTGGAGATGCATGAGTCAACGCGCGCTTTGAAACCACCGCGGCTACTTCATATACCAGTGGCTATGGTGCTTTTAAGAAATGTTAAAGGTTCCACTGCGTGTACGGCTCAAAGCTTGGTTCTCACATGGTTCTTGCTTGTCTTGGAAGACAACCCGAACATCCCGCCATGCTGATCAAACATCATCCAACCGTTGATGGCTTCAACACCTTCAGTAGACGGATGTAGAGGGTAATAGGGTGCCTCGTTCCCAGCCTCGCCACCCGAGCAGCCGCTGGTGCAAAGCAGGGCCGCAGCAAACGGGTTGCAACAAAGGCTATGGCCATAAGCGCGGCTGCAGGGGTGTCTCTTGTTTGCTTGGGGCTCAGCCACACCCCAGGGGGAGTATACTGAGATATACTGAGATATACTTAGTATACATGCATATTCTCAGATGAATGAAAGTTGATCAACTTTCACTGCCTATAAAATTGCGGCCCGATTTCAAAAATGAATCGTGAAACTAAAAAACGGGTCGTCCAAACTCTGAACCTTTGTTAGTGGTGCGCGTGTGCGATCCTGCGTGTTATCCTTCCAAATGCCTTGTAGAGGCACAGCGTCCATCAGTGTGAAGTCAGCACAGGTACTCCCAATCTCAGTCCGTGGCTCAATCTGCACCTGACCTATGTGTGTGCTCAAAAAAATGCGGATATGGGAAGACCTGCTGGGAATAGTCCTGAGTGGCTGCTAGTGAAAAATGGCTTTGAGCCACAACAGTCATGAGCCAGAAAAAATGCATTCACTTGCGTTGGGTTTTGAGTACATTGGCCTTTGCCAGAGCTTCCCAGGCTTTGCCCTACAGCAAGGTGGCATTGCTGCACCTAAAACCCTCAAGTGGAGCTGCTATCGGTGGCCGTGGTGGCATCCACAACCCTCAATACCAAACCCCCATCATCCAAGGTCAGGTTCTTTGAAACTTTATCTTTTCCCGCCACTTTTTTCCAATCTTTAGCAGATGTCAATGCAAATGGAGGTGCCACCAGTGACATGGCTTTGGTTTCTTGGTGCCAGGCCTTCTGTGCTCGGCTCTTGGACCGAGGAACCAGGAAGGCCTGGCAACGCGTCCGTCTCAGTGAGCTTACAAGGACCCTGGGAATGCCGACCCATGGAAATCCCACAAGTACAAAGAAGAGCATCTCTGTGAGAAAACCCTCGACCAATCTCGACCAGCAACAGCTCACCCTTGTGCTTCCTTTTGGTTCTCCGTCCTATTGAGCTCTGGAAAATCTGAATTTCCGGGGCGGAACGTCCTGACCTCCAGGGGCCCCCTTAGTGAGACAAGTCAAATGATCCTTCAAAACACTGGCTGGTACGTCACTTTGGCCAAAAATTTGATGGCACACAGGGTGCAGCATGCCCTGTACCTGCTGGCCAGATAAATCCGGGGCATCGTCAATCTTCTCATCTTCCTGCACCGTGATGCTCCAAAGGTCAAACAAAAGGGCGGGCAAACAACAACCTTGGCAGCCCTAAGCCATATCGAGAGGTACCATTTCGGGGAAGAGACGTTGCGTTTTGGGAATTCATGCACAAACATCTCCACACGCCTTAAAAATTAGCCGGGCAATCACAAGACCGGACCGAAAGGTCCGGACTCGCAAATTCGCTACCAATGACGGTGCCAACAAGCTCATGGGGAAAACAATCTCATCAATGCGCACATGGAATACGAAATGGATACACCAGGACCGATCAGGGCTGGAACTGCACTGCTCAGAAAGACAACAAAGAATGCATTGAAACCTGACCATAAAGCTTGGTGAGGGCTTCTGGCTCGCTGCTGAATTTGAGCAAGCTCAGTGGCAGCTATAAATTTGGTGCGGGCGCGCACTGTGCGGTGGACATCAGGTTGCGTCCTTGCATGTGCCATATCTTGCACGTTAATCACAACAATGCCATTGGCACATCAGCATGTCTACAGGCTACAGGTCACATTCCACTGTCGACAAATTCGATATAGAAAGGTGTGATTGTCTGTTGGCATGATTTACCCTGTTTCTTGTGTGTTTTTAGTTCCTTGACTTTGTGGCCGTGACTCGTGCTGCCAAACAAAACCAAACTGTTCTCGACTTTTTGATTCCTTTCTTATCTTTCCTTGGCCCATCAAAAACGCAAGGCGTTCTGTATCCCAATTCAGTGCACCAAAGAAAAACCATGCCCCAGGTCTTCACACACCACATCTACCCAAGGCACAGAGAAAAGGCCACTCGATAGATGTTGCAGAAAGCCATGGTTTTTGGGACAAAACTCCATCCACACCGTGGTCCACCAAGCGGATGCCAGGCGGTCACTCTCTGGCCTTTCGCTTCTTCAACTGCTCGCGCAACTCCGACAGCGCCACCTGGATTTACATAGAGCCTTTCAGGTCGCCCAATGAATTTGCATGAATTTACCTCAATTCATCTCTGAATTCATAATTTTCCTTGGCCGTGTATGTAAGTATGTGATATCAAATAAGATAATTTACAATATATCATCAACATTTTGTATCTCTTCACATCTCTCTGTCTCTTTTTGTATCTCTTCATCCTTGTTGCATCAGTTTTGCCTGATTCCCACCGCAGCCACCGCGCACCCCACCTCTCCCTCAGTGGCACCTGACATAGGGGGCAAACTGACAGCGTGTGACCCTTACGGAAATACGTAGGGCACTAATGTGCATCAAATGTGCTGGTGGTGCGCATACACGCAGAGACGCAGAGACCTCTCTCTTTCTGGCCAGCATGACTGGAGGTCTCTCTTTCTCTCTCGCCCTCTCTGTCTCTCGGTCTCTCAGTCTCTCTCTTTCTCTCTCTCTCTCTCTCTCTCTCTCTCTCTTCTTTTATGTGCTTCATGGATGCAAAGAAAATCAAAAATTGAAGACACAAAAAGTTATCTAAAAACGCCACTTCTTCTCTTGTTGGTTTCGAGTGCTTTTTAATGCTTTTCACGCTTTTCTCTCTCCCATCACTGAAGGCATGATGCACCCCTTTGCCCCCTCTCTGCAAACCTTCTGCAACGATCTTGGGTCGTTCGACAGGCAAGGCCTGTACAAAAGCCCAAAGGCAAAGTCCGAGTGGTGAGCAGCAACGGTATCTAAGTTTGACACTCGTGCACGGCAAGCAAGTCTAAGTCAACCCTACTTAACATCTACAGAACCAATTGCGGAAATTTCACGAGAGGAGAAAGATGATAACGAGATGCATGAAATGTATAGAGATTGATATTGATCCATTTAGAATATATAGAACATATAGAATAACGAAATAGAATCTGGATTCACAAGGAGATTGTCGAGTAACTCCCTAGGAGACCAACTCTTAAAGTCTGGCTCCCGTCGCCTTGGCGGACAGAGCCTCACGGCTTCGAACCAACTCCTGCTGCAGCTGCTTGATGCGCTTCTGTCGGGCCTCTGCCTGGCGGGATCCGGGTCCCATGTTTTCCCCCTCCCAACATGGCCTGGACCCCCGTGGCACACCCCAATCATAGAACAGTTCATTTGCCACCAGAATACGATTTTCAACACATTTGTTTGTACAGAAGCAATTGTCTGTCTATCCTTCTATCTCCGTACTTAAAATCTCCAGCAATGATTGACAGTGCGTAAATGTGCGTAGGGCATAATCCCATATAATCCCAATGTTTAGAAGTCCATCCATCGCGAAAAGGTCTCGCTGGGTCCCCGACCTCTGCTCGTGCCACTTTGGCCACTCGTGCAGCTGCCTGCGCCGACTCACCATGCGGAGGCCTTCGGGGCAACGGTGTGAAGAAAACATTTCCCAAGTATCCAAGGATGTCCAAGGAAGCAAATGTGCGAAGGTACTTTGGGCATTTACTAATAACTATGGAAGCACGTGAGGTTCACCGCCATCATTTTACCGGTCGAAAGAATCACAATGTGGCATGAGCGATTGGTCAAAATCTGATTCAACTGTGGCTGGAAGGGTGTATATTATGTATATATATATAAATACACGTGTGTGTGATAACCCATTTGCAAAATTTAGGTAAAAGCACAAATAAATGCCTATATAAACAGATCAAGAAAGTGCCGAAACCGCCAGGAGGCACAAGATTGCGGCTCTCAACATCTGTGACTGGATCGTCCAGGAATCCCACTGATTGACTTCCATCACCAGCTTCACACTTTCTGGTAAAGCTCATGATCAGCATTTTTTGCAAATTTGAGATCTTAGCATTTTCTGCACTTTCCTGCCATTTTCTACATGTTTTCAACTATTTTCATCTTCATTTACTGGTGCTGGAATGTGCTGGAATGATTGCAAGGTGTCATCACTCATTGCACCTCCTGGGTGTTCTGGACGCAGTGGGCGGTGCTGGCAATGCCAAAAGCGCCGGTGAACTTTCTGGGGCCTTCCGCGACGCGAACAGCGGTTATCACCGGTACCTTTTCAAAAGGCTTGGAGGTCAAGAGAATGGGCAAAACTCGTCACTGGCGTTGGGTTACCCTCCTGCTGGCTGCTTAGCTCCCCTTTTGAAAAACCCTTTAGAAGGCTATAGATGATGATGATCCATGATAATCCTACGAGTAGCTCCTTAATGCTCCTTAGCTCTCCACCAGCGTCATGTGGTCCATGCCCTTGGTGCCCCGAAATCACCAGGTCAGTCCACCTTGCGGGATCTGGACACCCAAGCCGGAGGCTTCGGAGGCTTCTCAAGTCGTTGTTCGCCTCGACAAAAATCGCGTGACACATCGTGACGCCGTAGGCACTACAGGAGTGGGTCCAAACGTTAAGAGAGGACGGGGATGGATGGGGATGGATAGGGTTGGATAAGGGGACATGGAAGTGGACCGCAGTAAGGTCATGAGTCATGACGTGAAGTGGGTCCACTGCACGCGCGAAGAAATGGTACAGCTGCCACTGTATCCCATATCAAACCATCAAATTTGCCAGCTGTTCCCATCCTGTTTCCCGTTCACCCATACCCCTTCTTCTACCAGCCGAGCTTCTTGGTCTGCCATTGCTTTCTGCGAGCAAGGCATCCATGCGTTCCTGCACAGGGATGCAACTTTGGTATGATCCATACCTTTACCACCATTGTGCCGGTGGCACTCCAGGACTCCACTAGAATAGAACCTGAGAACTAGAATTTCTGGCTCAACTCCAGCATGCTGTGAATTCAACCTAAACTACGTCACTGTCCATGGGATGTGTGCTATGCCCGTTGCCAATTTGGTCTCAACCATTGCCTCAGCTGCCTTCTGAATGTCAAGAAGCGACCCACTTAGATTCTCACAAGCCTTGGCTAAGGGAGATGCCTCATTCACTAAGAACGGTCTGGTGGTTTTGTGGAATTTGGGAATATATTTCGACGCCAGAGATATCTGACCGCGTCACTCAGATTGTTGGTGTCCTCCCATTCATGGCCTGACTGTTGCTGAAACATTGTGGTTCCTGTTCCTTTTCATGAAGCTCCCTGCGAATGGCTGTTCTAATTCTGGACTGATTAGATCTCTCCTTGCTGGCTGAGTTCCCAAGAGTTCGCTGTACAGACGAACAATTGTGAGTGATGAGCCATCAAGTGATGAGCCGTCAAGGCCCACTATCTGCCATGATTTCAACCTCTTTCGCCATCTATCCACATCTGCCAAATTCTAACAACCATGTTTGCAATGATTAAGCACAATTGTGTTATCTAATAATGGTGACGTTGAAAGATGAATGGCTAAGTGGTTCAACAATTAATGATAGCAACATCTATCAAACATGTAATTGAATTCAGTCGGTTCATCTCTCATTTTCAGTTTAGTAAATTGCTAAATGTTCGCTTTATCTCTCAGTTGGTCCAATCGATCAGTTAGTTCAACATCATGCAGATCAATGAAATTAATCGCAAAGCATGGGTTTCAAGCTCGTGGTATATAAGTAATATACAAGTAGTATGAGTTTTCTATCCTTCTTACCATCGCCACCATTCAGTTGGTCCTCAGCAGAGAGGCGGCGCATCAGCTCGGACGCAACGTGCAGTGCCGTGGCATCTTCACCTGGCCGCGGTGCCTGGTGCCGTAGTTACTGGATGCTTCTGAAGCTAAAACTACCGCAATAGTGGATGGTTCTGGTAGATATTTGATGGTTCTGGTAGTTGTTCACATAAATATGAAATGCTAACCAGCCAGCTGACTATTTCCTCGAAAATAGTAATCAAGTGATAACAGCGGGCTTCAAATATATTGAAATCTCATGGTCAAGTTCCATTAGAGGCTGAAATTGCATGCTGTAGATTGCCATGGCTCTTTTCGGATGGTTTGCCTCGTACAAGACCTGGTGTTGGCTCTGTGGATGTTTTTTTCAGAAGCTTATTCCTACGAATTGGACGCCCCCAACATCCCATGAGTCAAAACACGACAAAAGTATCAAACACGAATGCATTTCAATCCCAAACAGCCCCTCCAGTCCCTTTTCCAACCCATTTTTTGCCAGGGCTTCGCATTGGTTGTTCCAACCCATACTGTCAGTATTGTGTGCGACTGAACTGTCTGCTTAGGAACCTCCCAATGAGGGAAAACACTTGCAAGCTGCAAGGGCTCTTCCCCACCTCCTGCGTTGGGGCTACCAATCTTCACCTGGGAACTTGAAGACCAGGATATCCAAGAACTGGTTCTCACCGTGGCTGACTCAATAGAGAGGGAAAAAGCTACACTTTAGAACAGATTGGACACATGGACAACCGCACAGCGCAAAGAACTGCCACAAGCAAAAAGACAACCAAATAATCATGCCCTCCTCCCCTTCTCCTTTTCAGCATGATGATAGTGATAAACGGATAAACTAAGTAGTCACAACAACAAACGAAACTGCAACCGTCCCTTTCCCCCTCCCTTAGCTTTCTGAGGTTGTAACTTCCTTGGGCTCGGTTTGCTCCAAGCGCCTCCTCTTGGAATGTTGATCCTGAAGCAAGATGCCACCATGAAGGTGTAGCAGAATTTCCACAGCAAAAATGAACCACAGCAGGGCCTTGTTATTGTCCATGACCACAGCTAGCAATCTGATGCCATTTTGTTGTACGTCGAAGTCGCCGAGCATCTTCTGAAACCCTAGTGATGTTTCCTTTTCGGGGCTGGGTGGTGACTACAGTGCCGCTCGGTAGAACAATGTCCACGGAAGACGGCTCAACAAACGGCCGCTCCTTTCCGGCGGCCACGTCATCCGCATGCTTTGGAACCGCATGTGTCTCCGCCTCGCTCCGTGGGCGAAGCTTCATGTGCAGTCTGCCAGTTGAACCACCTTCATCCACCTCCCTAACAAAAAGATTTCAACCTTTGAGAAAATCTATGGCTTTGAAAATCAATATGGACTACTGAGGACTACTGCTTCTAAGAAAGTACAGGTTTGATTGACAAGACTATGGTTCAAAAACCGTACTGATGACTATCGCTTAAAAAAGACTACGGGTTCATTACTATACAATGATACACATGCTTTAACCTTCTGAGTTAAAACAATTGTCTGAACTACTCGGTTCTTTAAAAAATGATGACCATTCAAACTACTGGATAAAGACTACTGGTCTGGTTTAAAACTACTGTACATGTCACATCATCATTTTGTTCACTTGCGACGCCGTGTTTCGGGGCCTCCCAGCGCTTCTCCGCGCGATTGAGGCGTTCCTCCAGGGCCACTTGCTGCTCCTTGGTGGTCTCCTGCTCCAGGCGCAAGGCCATCCTGGCGGTCAGCCCATCCGGCAGAGAGGTTTTTTCTGCCTCCTGCAGGGACCGAGGCTCAGGGGCCTGCCTTCATAATGGTTAGCTAAGGCAGGTTAGATATAGGTAGGTATGGTTTGTCATGGTTAGATATGGTTAGTGCTGGTCAGTGATGGTCTTTGTTTATATATTAATCATGGTTAGGGATAGCTAATAGTGGTTAATATAGGTCAAGGCCCGCAACTGGAAGTTTATCCCAGTTGCTTAGCAGCCCAGCTGCTTATCTGCAACTGGGAGAAACTGAGCTGTTTTCGGATTTGCTTTCGACTGGGTTGCCTTAGCATTTTTCAGATTTTGGAAGTTGCTGAAGTTTTGAAGCATTTCGACTCATATGGAGTCTTTTGTTGAAACTTCACCGTGTGTTAGTGGTAGCCCTGGCAAGGGGAAAAGAAAAAGTACTGGGTAGCTGGAGGTAGCTGGGGGGATTGCCACCCAGCCCTGCAGCCTCTTTGCAACAAAGGGAAAGAACTGCAGTGACCTAGCGACGTTCGGCGAGACCCTAGACCTTCGTGATATCCCTTCCGCCTTAACTCCTTCGTCTCCATTTCCAGAGCTTGAACTCTACCCTGGCAGCGTTGAGACTGGCGGTCAGAAATCGAAATGTCATCTCTGCACTCTGATACTCTCGCAGGGGAGGTCAGGGGAGGGTGACCTCTCTCTCGCTCTGAATTGCTTCCAAACTATCAGCACTGCATGGAACTGCGGCATCTGACTCAAGTCAAGTCAGTAAAGCATGTCATGGAAAAAATCTACGGGCAAAGCAAGTGAAGTGATTGGCCATGCAAAGTCAAGGCGGGCTGCCCCGTGAAAAAATGCGACCACAGCTATACAGAGAGGTGGAGACAAAAAACGCTCAAGAGCCAAAAGACGGGAAAAGCCAAAAGAAGAAAACCTATGTCACTCACGTATTTTTGTTTTTTTCTGCACTGCAGCTGCAAACCGCTGTCAATGGGCATATCTGAGAAACCCAGTGCAGTGATCCTCCAGGATGCGCTCCCCAACATGAAAATACTAAATCATTGGATTGGTCCCAGCCTTGGATGTCTGCTACCGCTTGCTTTGGTTGTCACTAGGGGTGGCCCCTAAGCTGGCCCTTAAAGGGGGCTGCCATATGATGAAGTGGGATGCTTGACAACAGATTGGAAAGCAGATGGCTTCCACAACTTCGCACCAGAAACAAAACTGGAAAGGAGGGGGATTATCATGAAATGTCCTGAAATGACAACTCACAGAGCATCATATAGCTGCTGTTTACCGTTTGCCTTGAAGACGCAAGCGAGCGGACATATCCAAAATTTTGCCAAAGAAAACCCGACCGAAGGTTTACTGCAGAAATCAAAATCAAATCATACAGATGCGCCAGAGTTGTATTTGCATGCTTATGGTGGCCTTGAAGAACTGATATCAGAGGTAGTTGGATGACCTAAATGTGTCCCGAAATAAGGATGAATTTGGTGCTGGCACCCTTGGCAGCGGCACCCACAAACCGGGCTCTGGCCCCTTGGCCTCTGGCAATCCCAAACTCATGGATTACCTCCTGGGTATAACCTAGAATTCTGGTCCAGAAATCGCTCAAAATGATTGGACCGGCCGCGGCCAGTGAAGGCTAACGCTTGGGGCGTTTAGAATGGGACGGTTCCCCAACGTGTCTGGCGCCTGAAGCTCCTTGTGATCATCCTGGCTGGCGCGCAAGGCCTGAAGCGATCCGCCACGAATTGTCAATGCAAATCTGGCGGCCAAATATTGATATCTAAATACAATCTTTACATACATACATACATATAATAACCTATTAGGTTTGCAAGATCAAAATACATGTATTAAATATAGCTATATATATATTAAAAAACGTTACTCAAATATAAGTAGAAAAAATATACATCGATATGTGCATCAATGCCTTTCCGTGTTCATGCATGGATTCATGCATTCATATGAATATGTTCACACTTTTTCTCGCGCATGTACATGTGCACATAGATGCATGTATGGGTTGCTTGTGTATTTATATGCCTACATTTTTTCTGTCATTGATTTTGCTGAAAAATAACATGTGTTTGTCTGTTGCTTCATATGTGTTCTACTATTTGCTCACAGAACATCGCACACGTACAAACACCCATGCTTTATATACAGCCATGTGTGCCTTTACATTGAGATATAAAAACTTGGAAGTGTTTGTGCATGTGCCATGCCCTGCGCAGAAAATACGCAGAAGCCGAAAGAAGTAGATAATCATACATAAACATGCATTTGGAAACATATACAAATACGTACATGTGCATGAACACAAATGAGGCAGCATCAAAAAAAATATTGAAGTGCATTCGCAGATTTTTAGAACGTACCCTTTCATTTTCCAAGTTTTGGAGTACTCCTTTGGCGTTTCGTTTTTAGGCCGTCCCCTGTCTTTTTCGTCCAAAACTTAAGCTAAACGCAATTGACTATAACTTTGTCTCTGGTTCAAATAAACATACTAAGCACATGCGTACACATACAGAAATACAAATCCCAACCATATGTGTAGACATATACATGCACGAATATTTGTTTGCTGGGGCATCCCACGGCTTGACCTCGAAGAATCAATAGTACACCGCAAATATTGCAAAAACTGAACATAAGTAAAATGCAAGCATCTACTGAATCTACTGTATAAAGTCTACATATTCCATAGACCGTGTATTTATATGTGTCTGCTCATAACTGGTTGGTGGTTTCAATTAATCCCTGGAAAAATATGCTTGTCCACAAACCATTTGGCAATAATTACATGTTCGCCTCAACCCGGACGTTCGCCCACACCCATAAAGCGGCACTGCAATGGAGGATGTTGTGCGAAGTCAAGATGGCTTAGAGAAGTTGCAAAACCACTGGCAATACGCAGTGATTTGTGGTTTAGGACTTTAGGGTTTACGGTTGAAGGTTTTAGGGTTTATGGTTTAGGGTTTAGGGTTTTAGGGTTTTAGGGTTTAGGGTTTTAGGGTTTATGGTTTAGGTTTATTAACTTAGAAACTCAAAAACAACGGCCCTGCGCAGGAATTTTAACGTAGGGAAATGCTCCAAGTCAAGCGCGGGCAAACGTCAGGGTTCCCGCGTACATGTTTGGTAAATAAAAAAGTGAATCAAAGTACCAACCAAGAATTCATACCCATTAAAGTGGAAATGAATCCATTCAGCTTTACATTCCAAGAATCCATTCCCGCTCATGCTTTGAATATCGCTATCGCCAGAGCTGGCCTGCACCTCATCCTCCAAGCCCTCCAAGCGTGCAAGGATGTTCGCGTTCGGATCCTCCACGGAGCCATGCCAACAATTTCGCAGAGCTGGATCCCATCCAAGGGCAATGAGTTCAATGAAGAAATATAGAGAATAAAGAGGGAATGTTTTAAAATAAAAAAGATAGAGTAGAGAAAGAGAGAGAGAGAGAGAGAAGGATGTATCAAGAGCTGCTGGGCACGCTCGCATGAAGAAAGGCTGGCGAGGCCTCTTCGCCAAGGCTGAAAAAGTCCAAAACTTTGCGACCTTGCTCCATGCTCTCTGAGCCTGCAGAGATCGCACACACAATGACCTCAGCCAATGCGCGGTGCTGCTTACAGGTGTTGTTTCGAAGATCCATGGGAGATGATGGAAGGACTTGGAGCCAAACACCAAATCTAATGCCAAAAGCCTTGTCATAGACCGCCATCATTAGCCTTCTGGTGAACCAATACGGGTGTTGTGCAAGGGCTATAGGGGGTTACCCTTCCGCATGGCATCCATTTTTGCAGAGAGCGTTTCCACGGTCAGAGGCTGCTGTGACATTAATTAACCGGTACCTACAGCAATAATGGTAAATCATTCTCAGTGCTTTCTGATCCAATGTCTCTTGGTCGGCTTTGCTCTATGATTTCCCCGTGCCGCCGCTCACGTTGCTCCGGATTTTCTCCTTCAGAAACTTGGAAGGAAGTCACCACCTGCGGTCGTTGAAACACGACTTGGAAAATCTGCCACCTCTGGCAGCAAATCAAGTGACTCAGGAGCTTGGCTCCTGGTCATGACTTTTTAAGTTCATGATTCCTGTGGCTTGCAGGGCATGATAGGCCCGGCCATAACCCTAACACTGCCAACAGTTTCACAAAGAAATGCATGAATAAAAGTGCAAGTTGTCATACGTGCTACCTACGTCTCAATGCTATCATGCCATGCTCTTCGGGGTCACCACACTTCCGTGTTTCTGATTTGTTTCTGCATCAATTTCTGATTTGTGTCTGATTTGTTTCTGATGTTGTTGAAAAAAATCATCCCAATAATCGCAATTCTGAGAAATTTCACGAAATTTCTGACTAACAAAAAATTGCCCCACTGGCTCCGTTGCGGTGCACCGGCGCTCACTTCCGCGGCTCCAAGTCTTTGGGATCCTCCAAGCGTCTGATGCGGGCGCCACTGCTGGGATCGCATTCCCAGATCTCCACTCCTCAGTGAACGCACCAGGGAAGGGGAGTCGACCGGAGGGGACCGGAGGGGGCTAGAGAGGAGGGCCTGGGAGGGAGGCCTGATGTGTTCGGAAACATAGGGAAGCTACATGAAGCTGCCATTTTTGATCATCTGGATCCAGTTTAAGGAGAGACCCTAGCTGGCGAATGCTGGCGAGCTCTCAAACTGCAGAATCTTGGGAGCTTGGCATGAAGAGTGTTCAAGTTATGGCCATTGAAGGGCGTGTTTGAAGCAAATTTATGTGGCAGCATCATTGTATCGCTGCTTCCTTCATTGATCCTGTCATTTTTGATCGGAGCTGCAAACATGCAAAATAGATCAAACATCTGCTCAAATGTCCATGTGTACTATTCACCAGGTACCTTCACAAATGATGTAAGCATTAGCACATCCTTTCCTAAACCATGGATGGAAAACCCCTACCACAATTTGGTGCAGGGAACCTCTTACTACCTACTGGCGCTAGGAGTCACAGGGCATCAAATTGCTTCAAATGCCCGAACCCTATAGCACACAGGTTCAGGGAAAAAGGCAGAGGTACACTTTTTAAATCTTCTTGGTGGCTCAAGTGAGGCAGGTAGTGATGATACAAGTGCTATGACATGTATCTTCATTGTCAACATGTGCACACATCGATTAATAGATGTCTCTCTCCATCACCATCCCGCAGGTCCAGCTAGGCTGAAGGTGAGAATGCCCAAAACCACAAATGCTAAGAATGATCGATAGATGTAGATGTGCGTGTTTTCACGCAAGGAGTTCGATGTGACCCAATGTGAAGGAATGCAATGCACGTCAACCACATGTGAAGCATCTGCGAGGAAGCTGGGGCGGTTCAACCCCCCCATGCCACGTCGGCACAGCCGAGGATCCCAAGCCTTTCGGAGGCGGTGCCGCCAAGATCTGAAAGAACGACGGAACCGTTTTCCTGGGTCAAGGGCACCGTATACGGCAGGGGGTGTTGCAGGCCGCCCGGAATATAAATAGATCTGTAAAAAATAAAGAAGTAGAATAGAATGAAATAAAATGAGGAAAATGAAGTAAGACAAACATACATGAATACATATTCATAAAAAAGTAGAACTTTAAATACTGTATATAATTTTGATATAAATATATACTTACATTTTTCAATATGCTCTAAATATTTATTTATTTATTCATAAAATGACGCTGCTCAATTCGGAATCAGCGTGCTTTTGAATTGTGTTAAACCTTTCCAGCCCATCCAATGCTGAAATTCCAGCTACTTGTTGTAGACATTCATTGTTATATTACTGTAGCTAGTATCCCTATGGTATGAATTGATATGATACATATACCTTTTGACCTATGCCTATGATGCCCTTTGCTTCTGCCAGGTGAAGAAGGACCAGCTCGGTACCAAGAAAAGTGGTCAGATCTATGAATGATTTAGATGGTGCCGTCCGTGCGTTGTATACATTAAAAATTCAGGTAGGATGCAGGTCGGACACCAAAGCGTGGATGATCTTGCTTCAGAACAATTCCACAAGGCCCAGGCATCTACGATAGAATATTTCAGACTTTCCAGGAAACATCAACCATCATCAAACGACTCAATAGACCCAGTCATCCATAATCAAGCCTATCGTGGATCAAACGACCCCACAGGAGTCAATCCAAATCATCCACACTTCATATCACTTCATACTACAAGTTGATTCATACTCCTCCTATACTCATCCTATACGTATCATATACTTATCCTATACGTATCATATACTCATCCTATACTCATCCTATACTCATCATGTACTCAAAGGAATCCCTCAAACATGGTTGCTGTTTTGCCGAGATCCTCACGCAGCTGGGATCTTCGATCTTCAGCCCTGGCAAGGCCAGGCCCAAGGTGGCGAAGCACATGGCCATGCGGTGGTCGTGGTAGGTGGCGATCCGGGCGTTGCCCGGGGACACCTCGTTGCGTACCGGCAGCACCTCCAAGGTATCACCTCGGATGGCCCAGTGGTGGTGGGAAACCCGGGAAAATCTGATCCTAAGTGGTCTGAGATGGTCTGAGCTTCATAAGTTTCATGGATGAGTCTAATTTCAATGCCTGACCCCCCCCAAAAAAAAAAGAAGCATACAGCGGCAGTGACCACAGTTTGGTTGTCAAAGTTCCATTTTCTGACTGCACCCATGACATGGCTCCTCCAGTTTTGCTTTCCAGCATTTTGGGAGTCGAACTCCAATACCATTGATTCATCCCGGAACAATGAACACCGCAGCCCACATAGCACATCATTACAGAAGGAATAGACCTCCATATTCTACACGATGCAGGGGCACACAAAGCGGGTAAAAATCCTGATCCGATCCAAACGCTACACATGCATACACATACAACATCCAGCGGGGATAACGTCGCCCCTAGGCCCTGAACAGGCCCCAGACGCCGCTCTCGATGACTCGAAATTTGCATTTTCGCAGTTCATCGTTGAGCGCCTTCACACGCTCGCACTCCTGCTTCCTGATCCAACAAAACCAACCCGGTGCAACATCCTCTGCGACATCAGAGCTGACCCTCGAAAAGTCTGGCGAAGACAGTGCTATGAAGTCTGACTTCACCCTAGACTCATGCTCCCGTGGCCAGCACATGCCAACACTATGTCTTGCCACTCCCGATCTGCATGCACGAGCTCCTCAGCACTCCCAATTGCACAAAGGCATATGGACCATCCGCTAAGCCAGAGATGGTAATTGCCGTCATGATCGAGTCACCCAAATGAGTCCTTGGCTTTAGCATCTTCAATAAAGTGACTAAAGGCCTACGAAGGCACATTGCAAATGTTGCAGGAGACACAATTATCCCGAAATCCGCTACACAGTGCGAAAGATGCAGGGGTAAAAAAATCACATGAGACGTCTCCAAAAACGAAAACGAGTTGCAATTACCTCAGGGCCAAGCGGCTTTCTAGAGATGATGTAAGGGTCATGAATATTTTCATGCCCCAGCAAGCAGCGTGACACGAAGTAATAGAAACCTGTGCTGCGATGGGGCAAGGAAATCCACCACTCATGGTATGCTCAAATGAACCCAGCTGACAGCTGTGAAGGTGACTGCATGAAAGCCCAGAGCTGTCTGCTGGCTTCTCAATTTCTTGTTCTTTTCAAACATGAGCCAACCTCATCAAACCTCTATGCTGGGCGGGCCAACAAGCTACCCTCACTGGCGGTTTCAAGCTGCCGGCCTTTCCAGCACTCGGCCACCTGCTGCCTTACGCTGTACATTTTTTCGTTCAATGGAGCCAGCCTTCCGCAGCGAAAGCCAAACGGGGGAAGTAACGTGGGAAGTCCCCGCGTTGCAACACAGGCATTACAAAACCACAGGTGCACTGGGACCCAGCACCTCGCTCAGAATTCTGCGTGTAGCGCTCGTGAACCAAAAGCATGAATTGGCTCGAGACGGGCAATGAATGGCAACAAAAAACAGATTTCCCAATGAATATCCATGATGAAGTTTTCATGAATGATGATCTATGCCGACTCTTGGTACGGGCACATTGGCCGCCCCATCGTTGAAGCCCACCTGGGAAACTCGGCATCGATCTGCCAGCCAGTGCCGCCTTTGGATTTCGGCGGCTGACATGCCAGCACCTTCACAGGCTGAATCCTTCCAAACAAGGCATTCCTCGGCGGCTGAGGCTCGGGGACCAGCTCGTTGGCTCGGTTTGTTGCCGGCCTGGCCTAGGGGATTTGTTTGATCCAACAACTGCCAATGTCAAAAGCATAATGTTTCAAAATGTTTTGAACGTGTTTGAGGTATAAAATGAGTGATTAGTGAGTGAATAGGTAAGTATAAGGTGTAAAGATATAATTTGTTAGGCATAGGCATTTCTATATTTGAGGTAGATCATGCATGTGTGTGTGTGCACATATCGAACTTATAATATTCTTATACTACCATGAGTACCATCGTTCAATAGATTCGGGCAAGGATTGTTATCACACCGTGAAAGCACGCCCTCAAAAGTCCAAGGGTCACTGCATGGAAATAGCTTGCACTGGAGGCGTCAGCCTCAATCTGAAACTCTCCTGACATCGCTGCAGATCAAAATCCAACAGCACCCTTCTCCTTCAAAGCGCGCAAACTGAATAAAATCAGAATAATTAGAATCGATCGCAACGAATGTTGGGGTATTGGAGTTTTTTTCCCTGGGCTTAGGAACGAGTGCCCCCAAGGCCTATGCTTCAGGCTGCAGGCGAAATGAAGGAGAGAAAGGTGAGATCAAAACATGCAAGAAAACATGGAGTATTGGAGTCTGACCCAGGCAAACAAAGAATGCGCCCGAGCATCATGGCAATGGAATGCATATATGTTTTGATCAAATATCTATGCAAGTGATGCACGTGTTTCCGTGTCATTTGCATCTGTCTGTCTATTTGTCTGTTGATGATCTATCTTATCCAAGAATCTATCCTGACAAATTTGCCCATCCTTCCCTGTCCTGTCACATACATGGTTCCATCATTCCATCTATGAATGTTGGTCCTTGTGACCAACATTCAAGACTTGAACATATAGATATAAACTTCTAATAGGCAGGGAAACCCCAGCATCGCCCATGACCACCGGAATGAATAGTAAAACCATAACACATGTTGAGCGCCATATAAGATATATATATATATATAGTTATATAGTCTGAGTCTGATCCTGCATGCCCGAAGGCCGCCCGGCTTTAGGGCGCAGGATGGCTTGAAACGGCTCCTACGTGATGATGCTGACAGCACGCTTTGGCGCGTCAAGAACAAAAAGCTACAAACTCGTCCATCAAAGACATCCACGCATCACTGTCTGCAGTTGCTTGCTCCCAGGGGCCAATTCCTTTGTAACGACAAAAATTTTCGATCTGGGTCGTCCAAACAGAATGGGGTCGACCCCAGGACGACGACCCGCCGGAACCCAGTGCAAGACACGTTTGACCCAACGATCATCAGGAAGTGCGCCGATTATATATATATATAAATAATCAACATTTACACACACACACACATATATATATATAGAGATAGATAGATCTGCTGCATATATATATATGTATATATATATATATATTTATTTATTTATTTATTTATTTATTAATTTATATATTTATTTGTTTATTTATTCATTTATATATTTATTTGTTTATTTATTAATTGATTTATATTTATATATGTATATATATGTATATAAATAAAAGTATGTGTACAGGTATATGTATATCTATCTTTTTTATCTTTTTTGTCATGCTATACGAACAGTTCACTCAAAGTTCGTGCAAAGCATAGAACCGTGCTATACGTGAAAGCAAGCACTGCAAGTCCTCCGTTGTGTGGGAAGGCCTTGAGCAGCTCTCGGGTCATCTCCTGTGGCTGTGTGGCATTTCTGGCCGGGCCTCGTTACACTGCGTGCTCTGATCAAGTCACCTGCCCTGCCCCCGGGCAGTCCACGTACGGAAGCTCATCGGGGTTGGCCCCAGCAGGAATGGAGACGTCCCATTCCCCAGCACGGCTCGAGAGGAGCAAAGCACTGGCAAATTGGGAGCTGTCCTGAATCCCAACAGGTTCAACAGCATGCCGCTCCAAGCCGACCCCAAAGCAGCCCTTGCCACTGGTGCGATACGGTGAGGTCTACCGACGACGAAAAACTTTCGCATCCCTTCCCCTCGCCCCCGACACCTCCACGCTCACGGTCACAGAGCCGCGGGCTGGGCCCTTGCCAAAGAACAGCGCAGGTAGTTTGTTGTTGGGTGTTTCCACTCGATAGCCCAACTTTCTCAATGCCTCGATCAACTCCTGCCAGGGTGCAGCTGGAGGACCACACACAATCACACCGATGAAGATAATTTGCAAATGACCGGAAATATCAAGTACACAGAGCTAAGACCCACGGTTCATACACTTCTGAGTGAGGCTTGGACACTGAAATTCCATGAAATATATGAAATTCATGTTTCGATGTATTTGCCTTTCTAATCTCGCAAACGGTGTTGTCTTGAACCCACACATTGCCGCATCACCTTCACAAGCTTCCTTCACAGTGATGGCGTACTCCTCGACCACTAAAACTAAGATTGATTGCACATCATGCAATGGGACCAAGTTATCTTCCACCTTGTGGAAAAACGATGCGAGGTCGTAGACAGTGCGTTCAAAATCATCATGCTGACATGGTGTTGCCTATCCTACTGGCAATGAAGTTGTGCAAGATCATCGCTATGATAATGCGCCGTTGCCTTGAGGCATGTTGAGGCAAAGCTCTGGGGCTTTCCTCAAGGGTTAGTCAAAATCCTGCCAGTCATTGCCCCATAGTCACAATCACAGTGCCCAAAGATGGTTAATTTAAATTACCAATCATAAAAGAGCACTTCATTACGCACGAAATTCTTAACTTAAATTCTACAAAAATTATGTTTACATATATTTACTATACTATTTCTATCTATTTCCTGTGAATTTTGCTGAGGTAGTTCGATACTGTTAGATGAGTTCCATAAACTGTTCCCTCCATGACCTCCCAATGACCTCCCAGAGGTACCTGGCCTTTTGCGGCCGCTCATGCATTCGTGGAACGCCCGAAATTCGATAAACACCATTGCCCAAGCAAACCATGGCCTTACCACAGGCAGGGTTTGACAGACTTGCTCCATCGTGGCGTCTGCGCTCAGAATTTCCGAAACATCCATTGAATTCACATGTCCTATTTCAGATTTTGTATTTCAACATCAACTAAAACTAGTTAATTAATACTGTTAGATGCCACTATTTCAAATGCCAAGCGGATTTTTTCCCACCCCGCCCTTTGACCATGACACCGACAGGAAGCGCGCTGCTGTGCCGGCATTGGCCACGAACAGCTCCAGTGGAGCTGCCTCGGTGCCACCCTTTGGAAGTTGACCGTTGCATCCTGCGCTCCCAAGGGCAGAGCTTATGAAGTTCAGACTCGCGTCCCTCGGCACCCAGCTGCCACCTCTCCAGCAACATATACGATGCACCTATCTTATATCTTCTTATCTATGTATTTCAATGTATTTCATATATCTGCGTATGCACGTGCGCACATGCGCAATGGGCAACTGTTGCGGGCTACTTACATGATGTTGGCAACATCTCATGTTTGCCCCTGCATGTCGCAGAATGTCGCAGATTCATGTCTCATGCAAAGGAGCAAGATAGAGAATCGAGAAACCCTTATGATCCCCGATGCCATGACGAAGCATTGACAATTCAAACTGCTTGGCATCCATGGCTTCCGATGGATCCTTGGATGGTGATGATAGATCCATGGCTTCCAATGACTCCTGTTGGCTCCCAGGTCCTTGGATGGTGATGATGCGGTTGGCATCGAGCTGAGGATCCATGGCCACATCCACCTGGATGCCCAAGCCTTGGTGCCACAGAACTTGTTGCAGCGCATAGCTGGAACGGCTGGAGCCTCAAGGGCCGTTGGCTTTTCTTTCCAAAGATTATTTGGAGCAGTTGTGCACAAAGACTATCTCTCTCTCTCTCTCCCTCTCTGTATATATACACATATATCCAATTTCGAGATCGACCCATCTGCGAGGACTGGCAAACGCTTGAAACCGGCTGAAGTTGCATGACGACTTGAACATTGGAATCCCGTTGACGCCGTGTGAGGCCACCACGGCGTCAATGGGAAAAAAAAAACTTGCACCAACTGCCACCAGCGAGAGACGTTGCATGCAGTCTACCATGGCCTCAGTGTCTTCACTCCACAAAGCACCCTTCAGAATCACCGCTCCCTTCCCCAGCGCTGCCAGCACAATGGCCTTGCGGAAAGGACATGCCGTGGACACATCACAGCTTGCACATGTCGTTTCGAAAATGATTCTCAAATGTTCTCAGAAAGGCCCACATGGAATGACATGGTTTCGTACACATTCGACATAGAATGTCGGCCCGCAAAAATGCGTGGCCAGATTTTGGACGGTGAAACACACAGGCCATCGAAAGCCAAGCTGCTCGATTTGTGATGCCTGAGATCCAAGAGGGAGGTCCATGGATTTGACTCTGATGCACCTCTTGAGGGATGACCATGACGAGCCCAAGGGCCAAAGACCTTCAAAAATTGGACCCGGCCAAATCTTCAAACATCTCATTATGCCCTGCTATGCCCTGCTATGCCCTGCTATGCCCTGCTGTTCCCCCCAAAGCGTATCCAGGGACTGCTGTTAGGGCTGGGTTGCTCTTGGAGCCGGGAACCATGATCTCAGCTTTCTTCGAGCGAAATCTCTGCAGCTGTTCCCGGGAGAAGGGCACAATCTCAATCAGCTCGGGCAACGGCATGGTGCCGCTTCAGCGCCCCCGGCCCAGCGCAAGCACAAAACTGCCGTGAGGGACCAGCTGTGAGTCAAAAGCTGGCGGGCACAACCAGCTGCAGTGGTTCAAGTGATTTGGGCCAGCAAGAAGCTGTGAAACTTGAACAGCACCTACTTGTGCCAGCTAGACAGGCACTGCTCTACGGGCTGAAGAGCCGCTCACATGTCAGCTCTGGGTCAAAAACAGCGAATGTCGCTACCTTTTCTGCGTGGGAGTCTTGGTGAACGGTTCTTTCGATCCTAGATATTGAAGTAGCAGGTGAAAAAGTCCCTTGTCTGCAATCAAATCTGCAAAGACGGATCTTCCCATCAGCGAATCCTCAAAGTTAATTTGTGCCCTGACCCTGTTTACCCAACACATGCGAGGCCGGATAGCTCTGCCAAGGCTGGTTGGATGTACATCCCTGAAACTCTCGGCTTCCCGACCACCTTGGCCGAAGCTTCCAGAGGTCTTCGCAGCAGCTGCGTCAGTGGCTCTCGCTGCGGCCTTCTCGGCCCATCGCGAAGGAAGGCAGAGAGCGCCAACAAGGAGTCTCGGCGGCAGTCACCACCAGGCAGTTGGATGTGAACAAGGGAAGTGAAAACCAGGTGCGCATATAAACCACCAAGTGATGGAACAAAACATGAACAAGTCATGGTGTCTGTGTGTATGTGTTTAAGTCATTGTAAAAATGATGAAAAACACACTTACTATCCCTCTTGCTGCATCATCCAAGCTGCGACTGACGGTGTCGCCAATGTCCTTCGATTGTCAGCTGCTTGGAGGATCACGAGTGAAGAACAGCGCGTTGAAAAGCTCCCAACTAGAGATGTAATGAGTGGTTAGATGTGGTCCAATTATCCGTGAACTACATCTTGGATCTACTGATGTGTGGGTGTACTTGTGCATAGAGTAATCCAATTACTTGCGACTGAGGACTGCTTTGTCTAATCCTCCTGTCCCCGAAATGTAATTAATCTATCTGCACGTCGCTGCAGTATGCAGCTATTTCTCAACTGGCTTCATGTCATCCATGGTTTCACTTTTTGTTGATACAGGTGTTTGCTGACAATTGCGCATGATTTGACAGACTCTGTTGCTCTTCAATACTTTCCATGTAACACATTGCAACATCTTTTTTCTCTTATTGTAAATATAGGGTCAGATATTGCCATTGCCATCCAAAAAATGCTTGCGGCTTTGTCTACAGTATCTTCCTGAGGCCTGCCTTTTGGGCATTCATACCTCAAACGGGGAACTTCACGGTTGACAATTTATGATCCCAGCAATGCCTTCGTCTTGATTAATGCCTGCTGGGCCAACAGCTAAGCAAATCCAAACACTTTGCATATCATCTACCCGTATCTATCTCCACATCCTCAATACTTCCCAGCATTCATATGGCTATGGGTCAGTTCACCCTGTACCCCTGGTTCCCCCTCTATTGACCATTGTTTTCCTTGTTACTGTGGCTGGTTAATATTGACCCATAGCCATGTAGTTGGTACATCCACCACTATTGTTGGTTATCATCCCCTATTTTTAACCATTAACAAGCTACTTAACCATTGGTTGGTTGGTTAAAGCCTTGACTCAGCTTGCCATATCCATTCCATTCCAAGCCCTCAGCGATGCATGACATGTGTTGTGTCCTGGCCGTCCCAGCTGGCCAAGTCCACCAGGCTCAACATAGGCCTGGCACGGCCGCCAAGCTTCACCAAGCGGGCGGAGGGAGGCAGGGATGGTAAGGGTTCTTTCGTGATGTGAGGCAAGCATAGGCAAGCCATTTTACCACGTTTTCAAATGTTTTACCCACAAGCTTCGCTATGCTTCACTTCAAAGAATTCATCCAAACAGTGAATGGACCTAGCCAAGCACCATGGGATCACAGCTGGCAACAACGGAGATGGAAAATTGGAGAAAGTTTAGGATAACTGGCCGGATTGCTGGAGAGTGTCGCCAAAGCACCCATGTTATTTTCTGGTCTGCACCAACATCGAAAGTGGGGAAACCTGGACTCTTGCCCTGCCATGGGCATCTGATGGCATCTGCAATGCCTGGACTCCATGTGAACTCTGGACTCCATTTGGATGAGAAAGATCGTGTGCGACCTGCCAGCCGCTCCATGGTCAGATGCACAGGGAAAACTCAAATGGCTGTGGGTCAAAACCCCGTACCCCTGGTTCCCCATCATTAACCATTGGTTTCCTTGTTATTGTTGGTTAATTGGTTGGGTAATATTGACCCATAGCCAAATGACACAAGATGAGATGCCAAGTCCCGCCTGGATCCAGAAGGATCTCGCCGCGTCCGCCATTTGTTTCCTGGGGCAGGCCATGGGTCCAAGATCTGTAGGCACACTGACCGAACGCCACTTGGCATCAAAGCTTCCGTTTCTTGCCAACTTTGAACCCACCATTTTGACCTCAAGAACAAATCCCACGTTCTCGCTCCACTGCTAGGAAACCACTGGCTTTCGGCTCAGTGCACAAGCTGAAAAAGAAAGATGTAAAAACAAACACAACAGCACCATTGTGGAAACATTGAAAGATCTTGAAAGATCATGAAACATCCATGTTGATAGCACATCATACAAAGATCTGGAAAGAAAGCACCATTGGCTTTGCAGTTGCCGCTCCTTCAAGGAGGCAACGCAAGATGTCCTCTGGGCCCGACCGCACGGTGTGGCGCGTCATGTCCTGCAAGGCTGCGGCTCCCACCATGGCCGTGGTCAGTGCTATGTGACGCTCCTGCCAGGGACGGGCGAGGTCAGCTCCAGTCAGCAGGTCTTTGACGGTGTCCGCCACCCTGGAAGCAGAGTACTGGAGCCATCATTCCTTAAAAAAAGATAGTTAGTTAGATGTCCCCTCAATAAAGGGGGAAGAGATGAGTAAGCTTCTGTTGCCACAACTTCTACTGGTGAAACGGGCTTTTTTTTCACATACCTTTGCCAGCCACTGCCAGCCCCCTATCATGCCACTGCAGCCGAATAGCTCCAGGTAAGATACTTGCAGCAGCTGCCTCAGGATGCGCGAAGACGCAGCTTTGTACCAGGTTCCAACTTTGTTAAACGAGTGAAGTGCATTGACTCTCTCTCTCTCTCTGGGCTTGGCAGTCTGCCGCCTCACAGAGGCGCTCAAAACACACAAGACCGGAGCGCTGGTGCTGCGGGTCCCAAAACAAACAACAAAATGTGGGAATGGTGAGAGTTAAAATTGCAAACATCTGCTACGGGAGCAGGAACAAATTGAGGGACAGAAATGCAATCATCCACAACCAGGGAGTCTTCGAAAAAATGTGCAGGAAAAAAGCTTTAGGTAGGATCACGATCCATGGTTATCATTATTAACCAACGGTTCAACATCATGTCCATAATATTCCATTATCAGTAAAAGATCCATATCAATCCATCAATCTCTTCAGTTTCTATCCATTGAATCGCCTCAATTTCTTCTATCCAAACTCTTCTCCTCTCCTATCCGAACTCGGCTTCGTATCGGCTGCTTCAGGTCTCGGCTTCCAGATTTCGGTTGCCGCCAGTTGCACCAAACCGGGGCTGTGGTTGCTATCGCCCTGCGACGCAAATTCGTTGTACAACCTCTCCCCGCTGAAAGAAATACTTTGAAAGCTCGGACAACTGCAAACATCAACCACGGGCAATGTGAGTCAAAGATCCTAGCCGATCTAAGATGACCTACGATGATCTAAGATCCTCAACGCTATCAGCTTCGGTCATCGACCTCCAGAGAATGGCTTGGCTCAAGCGCGCCTGCATGGTGAAGGTCTTCCCCGATGCCTTGGCGGCACCCGACTTAAAGAGTGGAGCTCGACACAATGATCCTGGACCATTTGGGTGTTTCTCAGGTTTCCTATTGTAAATGATTAAGGTTAGACGATTTGTTTGGGTATCCCTATTTGAAGAAGCCACTTTTCCAATGATGGAAATGAAAGAGGAATGATTCGTAGCCATCATGAAGTCGTTGTTCGTAGCCGTCATGAAGTCATTGCAATAACATTGGGTGCATCTATATGAATGGTATCTTCCGGAAAAATGCCATGGCAAAAGGTCGCTGCGATACGACTTGCTATGTCCTTGTACTTGTGTCTTTTCACCTCCGTTTTAATGACTAATAGGCTTCTTGAAAAGGATATCCATCAAATCCATCAAATCCATTATGCATCATCTGGTCAACACAATAGACAGGTCGATCAGGCTGCAAGTTTGCAACCAACACAGGCTCAACTAGATCTCAGCCATGGACCCGTGGACCACAGGCGAAGATGGTGCAAGTGGCACCCTCACAAAAGGCATTGATCACATGCTGCACCTTGGCTGTGTAGTGCAAGCAGCTGGAGAGAAACGATGAGAAACGCTTGAATTCTGTTCTACTTGGAGGATCATTTCCATTTCAATGAACCAACCGCTGATGATTTGGCGTGAGCAGGTGGGATAAATGATGATAGGCATTGAACCATGGGAGCCGAATGCTTCAGACCGAGTCCTCCACCTGGCGGTGCTCTGAGTCTCCCAACGGACCTCTCGTACAGCTCCCACGTCGAAGCTCTAGGTCCAAAGACTTCATCGAAGCGCCAACGCTCACCAGACCTGTCGCAGAGCAAGCTCAAAGGACACCTTTCCATCTGCTCAAACCGTGGTTTGTCAAAATAAGGGTGCCCCTGAATCATCCTTTTCATTAACCGATTTTAATGAACCAACCATTTTTGGGGGGGTCCCCTATGTTGAGAAACCACTCAATCTGCTGGGAGGATTTTCTCCATTTTTCCACCCCTTGTTCACAGAGAAAAAGTTGGAAATTGCCCATCCAGAAATCTCATCATCCGGTCTTCGGGGGAGATAGTCTCATCCGGATTTGCGGTTCTTTCCACCCGGGATTCACAATGATTCTGTGACCTATGTGGGCCCCAAGGCCCAGAACACACCTTCCATCCGCCAGGTATTTGTCGGACATCTCCCAGTTGCAACTTCCACTTCCAGGGCGAAGGCGCACCGCAACCTCAAGCGATGCTCCCGGAATCCCGCCCAAAAGCTGAGGCTATTCACAACCGTGGTGGTACCCCCAAGCATACCAAAAACGGAAACTTTTTCCAGTGAGGGGAACCAGCCACTTTGGAGGCTCGCAACTCAATTATCCAAGCATAAGACCTACCTACTTTTGCCCAGCGGCGTCTGATTAGGCACATGTGCCTTTAAGATTGACCGAAATCTTAGGACATGGGGCAGTATAGTCAACACAATCCACTCCTGCTGTTTTGTTCCGCTGGCAGAAACCATGCAGCCGAACGTGGAGTGACATACATGTTTAAACGAAACAACCATGGAACAATTGAGACCGTCCAAACTTGCACCTCCTCCACACTTGCAATTTGAAAACTCGAAAAACATAGCATATCTTCTCAGCCCAGCCTATCTCAGCCTATCTCAGCCTCATCTCTTCTCAGTGGCAGCTCTTCTCTTAGCATCCCTTCTCAATGCCAGCTCTCTCTTGACATCTCTTCTTAGCGTCAGCTCTCTCTCTCTCTCTTGGCATCTCTGCTCAGTGTCAGCTCTCTCTTGAATTGTCTGCTCAGATCTGCTCAGTGTCAGCTCCCTATTGATATCTCTTCTGGATGTCAGCTCTCTCATGACAGGTCTTCTCATTGTCAGCTGTTTGGTTAGTTGTTCAAACCTTCATGACAAGGAAGTTTCTCTTGGCCATGTGTGCCCAGGCCACAACCATACCTCCAAGGTCCAAGGAAAGCTGGAAAACACTGTTTTTCATTTGGCGAAGGGCCAGTGGATGCCGGTGACATGTTGGACATGCGGATAGAGAAGAGTCATGGCCAACCAAAACGTGTGTTACGAACTGCTGTCAACTTCACACCCATACCACATCCCTTCGATCAGAAATTGATGGCAACCGGTTGATCTTCCTCGTTTTTGGTCCCCAAAAATCACCATCACTGGGAAACGCATTGTGACACTATGCGTCCGAGAGACTGAAATTTGACACGCTGACGTCTTCTCCATTGGATGACGGCCCTTGCCCCGCGACACTTGATGCGTCCGTTCTTGAGCACGTCGCTGCTGGGCGATAATGGGAGGAGCCAATCCAACGATAGCACTATATAGATCCCCAATTAACAAGAATTGATATAAATTAATCATGCCACTGATTCCACCTTTTGGAGTGGATCTCATTCTCGTCATCGTGAAGGATTGCAAACAATGCACTGTGACAAGAAGTTTAGAAGTGGTTCTGAACCACTCTCCATCTGTGAAATGATCTCCTGATTCTCCTGCCGAAAATGTCTCTT
>VSDK01011938.1:99731-115621 GCA_009767595.1 Symbiodinium kawagutii
GCAGGAATGTATTGCATGTAGATGTAATTGCTTGAAGTTTGTACTGTGCTTGGACTCGTTCAGATTCAGCTTCTCCGCAAATTGCTGAGATACACTAAGAAACGCATTCCTTCCTCGCAGAAGCTTCCATGGACAAAGAACGAATCTCATGTTTGGCTACAAGCTGTTGGCTGTTGCAAGGCTTTGTGGGAATCTTGGACCAACGACGGTCTTGGAGAGCATAAGCGATTGCTTTGAGAGATTTTTCAGGAGCCAAAGACTGGAAATTACAAAAATATTTGTTTGGCATTTATTTGGAATTGTGTTTTTTTGGTGTTTTTTTGGCGTTCTTTTGGTGTTTTTTGCTGTTTTTTTGGCGTCCTTTTTTGACGTTCAAAAAAAAAACACCAAATCAGAATACCAAAAAAACGCCAAAAAACACCAAAAAATAGTTTGACATACTCTCAGTGTGTAGCATTGAAAAATATCTTAACGATTGCTGTTTATCAGTTGGTTTGCATCCATTTGCAATGTGCGCATGTGTCGGAATCCAAATCATCCTTGCTGAAGTGGATTGGTGGCGAACTGGCTCTGATCTTGGGCATCCAACTCAAGCATAGATACACCAACTGAATGTAACGATACCGGGCTGATGGTGATGTGGTCGCCAACCGATAGAAAGCCGAAGCTCACAGCATCATCCATCTCCAAGCGCCTGCCGTGGCTTGCTGATCCGAAAGGAGGCCTCGCACCTGAGGAAACAGGCGTCTCAAAACAAGAGGCCCCAAGATTTCATGGGCCCATTAAATGACAGGCAATCCAAAGATTGACTGTTTCAAGTTGCGGATTTCAGTGATTTCGGATGATTTCGGAGTCTGCAAATTGTATCTTGCACTTGGGGGCTGCGGGCCTGCTTGATCCAAATGAATGGGTATGGGTGACTCGTGCCTAGGATTGTGCATCCAACTAGCGCAGCACCAAAATCTGTGTAACCCTCTGAAACTTGAAGAGACGTGGAAATGGACCAGCCTCAAATGGCTTGAACATAGTTATTAGCCTAGCTACCCTTGTTCCACAAGGGTTGTTTCTATGGTTATAGCCAGGGTAGCTAACTAGGGTAATAAGCATAGGGTGACAACTAGTAGATTGCCGCACCAATTTTGCGGCATATTGCAATTCGATTCAGCTGGTTATTGGCTTGGCAAAGAATCCCCCAAGCAACAGCAAACGGGGAAATGCTCCTCGCCAAAGTGAAAGCAAAGTAAATCAAACCGTCGTAGCAACCAAGACAGGAACAAGGGACAGTCATGCCCCTATAGAGGTAATATCCAATGACGTCCTAGTCGTATCTATCCCCAGCTCGATTCATGTCAGTTGCGACTGAGACGGCCAGCATTAAATTCGGAAACTTCTAAGTTGCAATTGAAAACTGTTGCAAGTGGAGTTGGTGAGTTTGACCCAAATTTTCTCATTGAAACTTTCTGAGTTTCTCTTTGTTGGATTGTAGTCGCTCTTGGTATCCAGAGGCCACTTGGCGACCCCAAAAATACATGAAGAACTGCGAATGTGAGCCCTCCTGGCTATCACCACAAATATCTTTGGGATCCTTTTGGCCCCATCTGCTCCAACAACCACCGGTCCCGCAAGCAGATCTGAGGAGCAGACAGCTTCATCAGAAAACGAAAGCGGATCTTCTCATCCTCCCATTGCTTCACTGATGATCTCGCTGAGTGACCCTCGTCATTCCAAAGAAATGTGGCAATATCCAGCTATGGATTGATGGGTATAACTAAACCCCCGTGGCATTTTGTTGCCGATTCGCTTCGAAGAAGCAGACCAACCTAAACTTGCGTTTGAGCTCAGCTCAATCCGCAGACAGATTCGAGAATCGAATCTTTTCAGCTACTATCCCTGCAACCACTCCGATAGTGAGTTGTGGGTGCTGCTTATCAGGTGAGATCTGTCCTTGATCTCTTCAGCTCGTTTCCAACCTGCCGAGCAGCCAACTATGACGCTCTCTCTCTCTCTCTCCTGCAATATCTGCAATCCACAAAGAAGGGAGAGAAACAACTGCAACGGCAACGGCAACGGCAATGGTCGGGCTTGCATAGGTTTGCATCTTTACTTTCTCCTTGTTGGAACTACGGCGAGGCACCTCTTCTGGGATTGGGGAACGTACAAGACGTAGAATTAGACATGGAAGGAACCTCCGTATCAAACCGTCCTTCAAACGGCATAGGCATTAGGATTACTAGGGCCTACTAGGATCACGAGGATCATATATAGGATCATTAGGCGTCGGTTCCCGAGGTCTGTCGTGTTAGCAAAGCCGGCAACAGGCGATGGTGGCCCGCCTCGAAGCATGACGTTTGCCGCCTGTGGAGGGCACACAGGTCGAGCTTCTTCCCACCCAGCTACCGCACCACAGGTTTCCACAAGGATCTGGGCCAACCTGTGTCCGCAATCCAAAAGTACGAAGATAAAGATGATAAAGGGTATAGATGGGTATAGTATGAGTGGCAAGAATGGCATAGTAGGGTTAAGGGACAATACAGTTTCAGCGTACTTGAACTCAATGATCTTGAGGACGCAACTATACAAAATTTCAATACATTTCAATCCTTGGTGCACCAACCACCTGGTCAGCCTCGCAATTCCCGCAGCGCGTCCTTCTCCCATTGCCCTTCGCTCGCGTAGACCACGCCCATACTCAGCGCAGCCAGATGGGGACAGAGAATGATGAAGATAGAAAGAACACTATATACCCTAGTCGGACAAGTTTCACTGGCAAGATCAAATAGTCTACATTTTGGAATCGCTTCGATCCCATCGATCCCATTTGATATCCCTGGCATGCTAGACAATCTTCATGATTCTGCTGGAATGGGACGAAAATCCGCCCAAACGCAGGTGAAGTGAGGCAGAAGCTCATGGATCAGCCGCAGATTGTACCTTGAGTTGGGCAACAGCTGGACAGCATGGGAGGGATGGTCAGGAGTTGAAACCACACCGAGGGGTTTCATAGACAACCCAAGAATTCAAGTTTCGGGCAAGCAAATCAACCGACTGCCCCAGACAACGCCAATGCCAGGTATGGGTCAATGGCAAGGTTGTCACCAAATTTTCGCCAGGCGAGCGAGCATCTCAAAGCAAATATCCTGTTGGTTTTGAGGATGCAGACCGAGGGCTTAAACGGTCACCCAGAACCTTTATTTTGTGTGGCAGCCATTTCCCTTCATCGCCGGCTCATTTTCTGCCCCTGCCACAGCTGCCATGAACTGTCGCGCAGTATGGGCGCAGGCTTCTGCTCACTTCGCAGCGGCCTGCACCACAGCAGATCTCAAGGCAAATCCCTGCTGAAGTACATGAAGTATGGTGAAGTCGTAAACCTTTTGGAGCACATCAGTGCTACAAATCCCCGCTTCAAAGAAAAAACGTGATTCGCATGAGAAATTTTGATCATCCTACCTCAGCTGGTAGCAGGCTGTCAGCCACGACCATTGGAGTTCACAGCACCTTGGATGCTGTTGGGGCCGGTGCTGCATTGGTTCGACAGTGTGAATGAGGAATAGCCAGTCACTAAGCCTTTGCCTCCTATGCCTCCTATGCCTCCTATGCCTCCTATGCCTCCTATGCCTCCTATGCTCCACAAATATCCACAAATGCCATCAGAAGTTGAACATTGAATGTGAATCGATGTTGCTAAAGGGTGTTCAGCTTTGAGTGGTGGACTGTGCCGCCCCCCAAAAAAGAGACACATTGTGGCTCGGTCTTCGCAGGGCTAGCAACACGTCTTATGCCGGGGCTAGCAACAAGTCTAATGCCACTTCCTGACATTTCTCGGTCCAACCACTAGCTGCCCCCGCAACCAGAACCCGCCCGTGCTGCATTGCTGACAACGGGGGTAGCTCTTGGATCTAGGGATTTCACTCTTCAGCTTCTTCAGCCTCTGTGCCCAAGAAGTTCCAGCCTCCTGCGGAGCGGCAACACCACACAAGACCATCCGTAACTTGCCATTGGCTGAAGAGATGACACTGAGATGACACTGAGATGATATTGGACTCTTGGTGTTTCATGCTGACATGTCCGTTGTCCACCCCCCCACCCAGCACCATTTTCCGGGGATTGGTTGAATCACCGCCTGTGACACACACCCCCCGTTTTGCGGAGTGGTGGGAGGGAAACCAAAACGAGGTCGGACCGTGGGGGAGCTGCTGAGCCTAAACATTTAGCATGAAACATCTATGTTCCACTCATGCTTCGTTACACATGTCAGGTTTCATGCTGACATGTCCGTTGTCCCCCCCCCCACCCAGCACCATTTTCCGGGGATTGGTTGAATCACCGCCTGTGACACACACCCCCACCGAAGGAGTCACCAAGGCTGAGTCAACCGTAGCTTGTGTGCTGGGTCCTGGTAGGACTTTTCCTTTGAAGACTTCTTGAGTGTTACCTCAGAGTCTAGCTCAGCAGCCGCCGTGATTAACTCGTTAAGAGCTATGAAGTCCAACCCTTCGAGATTGACCTTTATCCTCTTGGAGGGTTCAAACAAACTATAATCCAAATTAGTGAGACTATCAGCCTCAACGTTCTGATCCCTTGGAATCCATTGCAACTCCAAGTCGACCTGGATTTTCTGGAGTTGCAAAGCAAGCTCCATCAATATCACTGAGAGCGGGAAGGCCGTCGTCATGAACTTGTCGAGCACATAGGTGTTGGCCAAGTTGTCGGTGAAGGCAGGTAGGAGTAGTCTTCCCGCCGTGCCTTTCCATGATGCCTCCGGTGAGAACACCATAACCGCCACAGTGACCGCCAACAATTCTAATGAGGCAATCACCTTGAATGGTTCCCCTTTCAGAAAGACCCACGGCGCGTTAGCCCGAGTCAGTTCTACCGAGAACCACCGTGCCTCCTTAGGCCTCGTCCCGTTAAAGGACTCCCAACCACCGATGGACACTGTGCCCTTGTCCGCCTTGGCGTCAATCCGGAAGATTTCTCCCCCGACTGCCGGTAGACCCCTAGGAGGCCTCATGGGTGCTTCACGCACCGCCTTCAGAAAGAACACAAGCACCAGCCGAATAGCCGAGGGCAAGTGCACAAAGGAACCCGGACCAAGCTTTGAAGTCCACCGGTAAACCAGAGAGAGGAAAGGCCGAGAATGCTTAAGAGGCCCAGCCAAGAACCCCATCCGTCCCAAAGCCGATTTCATCTCTCGACCGAGAACACCTCCTCGTACCAGCGCTTCTGAAACCCATCTGTCCAGCCACTCCACCTTCTTCTTGGTGAGGCCGATGAGTCCCTCTGCCAGATTGATCTGGTAACCAAGCCACTCCACTGCGGGCCCTCCCCTGGTCTTAGGCCAAGACAAAGGAGCCCCCAACACCACCAGGAACAAGAGAGCCGCCAAAATGTTGACCATAAAGAACGGCCCTCAGCTCAGAAAGAGACCGTCATCCGCATACAACAATCCATAGAGAGGGTCCCTATACCGAAGGAAAACCCAACAGGTCCTCTGCAACGTCGCCGCCAACCGTGACCACCAGAAAGCAGCGGAAGCTACCCCAAACGTGCCAACACAATTGAGGTAAACTTCCTCTTCACTTCCCAACCTAAAGGCCTGCTTGCCCCAATCATCCTCATGGATTGGCACCAGCCGGTGCGCACCCTTGTAATCGAAGGCCACCGCCACTTTCCGAGAATCTGCCTCATCTAGGAATTGTCGAACCACCGCTTCCAAGTCATCGAAAAGCGGAAACCTCATCCGATTGGTCACTCGAATTTGATGATTAACCTCCACACCGTGAGTGGCGTCGTGCACGACTCTCACTTCATCCCATTCAGTGTCCTTGGGAACTGCGGCCAAGGAAGCCACCTTGAGATCCGTCCCGTACCGCGACCGAGCCTCCTCCAGTGTTACCTGGATGATGTGACCCTTAGCCACGTCCTTGTCAATCTGAACCTTCACCTTCTCAAGATGATCTTGAGCTGACCGGTAGTTACCCCGGACCTGTTCCTCCTCCCATCTGCCTTCCGTCGGCAAAGGCAAGGACCAAGAGCTCTTCTCCTCATACACTGCCTCGATACGAGGAATGTCTCCTTCTTCGGTCCCCAGCCTCACCCCAGATGAAGCCATCTCCTCCAGGTATTCGAAGTCCGGATCACGAACTTCTCGAGCCAGCTCCATCAACAGCCGAAGCTCCAACGCCGAAGTCGATCACCCTCCTTTCTGCGAGGATCGTACCCATTCTTCTCCAATTCTTCCATCCACTTCTCCCGAATCTGATTGGGAAGATCCCCAAACGGCTGAGATTCCACCCTGCCGCACAGCAGCTCTGCACACAGCCTGGAAGTCTCCCCCTTGCCCTTGACGTCCATCCAGCCCTTCAGCATGTCCCAGAAGAGCTTCTTCAACAATGGAGCCGTACCGCCAGTGGAAGCCTCCCTGTTGCAGGATGCTAGCCTTCCCATGGAACACAACCCGAGTCCATCATGGACAGGCCTCAACTTGCCTTTATAGCAAGCCTTCATGGGGCCCTTTCCACTAGGGTGACCTTTCAGCCCTGTTACAGGCTTCTCCTCCTGAGATGTCTCTTGACCGACCGTCCCAAAGGTCTCTTCTTGACCAAGAGGTTCCCCGTCCAAATCCTCTTCCTCTTCTGCGGGTGCTACCCCACAACCATTCTCCTCCGTGGGCGTTACCCCTTTCTCTTTCTTGTTCACATTGTCCTCTTCCTCCTCATGGGGGGTCATCCCATCTGCAACCGCCATGGGAACCATCATTGGAAGTGTTACCTCCCTTGCAACTCCCTCCGAAATCTCCAAAACCGCCCCCACCCCCTTCGAAGAGAGGGTTTGGAGATAATGGCCCAGAATCAGTTCTGCCAAGGCCGCATCCATGGCTGGAGGGTAAACCCCAGTCCCGGTCGTGTGAAACGCTTCCTCAGCTGATCGTTTGATCAGAGGGGGGTGACCGCATGGATGCAGGTTTCTGGGAGCGGACCCAGGTACCACCCATCGCCATCCAAGATGGGAAGTCCCAGAAGTCCAAGTTGAGCCACAGACTGCAGATTGGCCAACAATCGAGTTGGCTTCAACCGATCCACTGCAAACCGACATTGAAAGAATGCCACTGTGAACCAACCTGCCTCCAACAAAGCTACCGTTTCAGGAAGCTGCCAAACTGAAGCCGGATACACCGGCCGACCCTTGTGATCCCAAGAAGAACCCAAATCTTCGGGGTGCTCCCAGATCACTCCAACGTGCGGCAATTTTACTCGCACAAGATTGCAAATCTTGAAACAAACGTCCACGAGGACATTACCGAGCTGTGCCAAGTCTTTAAACTTGCCTTCCAACCATGGAAAACCCCATGGGTGAAACCGGTTCCGAATGGGACGTGGACCCCAAGGATTGCTATGAGGTGCCCGGCTCCATGTGTTACATGGAGGACTCATGAAGATGAAGTCGAACTCACCGGCCGCAATACGCCCCAATAGGGCGTCCACCACCTGTGGGTTAGACAGGTCCTGATCCGATCCTCTCAGGATGTCCCATTCCTCCATTGCTAACTCCACCCCTCGGTGACCGCAAAGTTTCTCCAAAGCCGTACGCAAGCTGGCCTTGCGATCTGGTCCCGCATACAAGTACAGGACCGCCAGCTTGTCAGGCTGGCCCCGTCAGGCCCCCGGGCGGAAGCCGGTGGAGTTGCCGGAGGTGTGGCTGCCTTCTTCGATTCGGACCCGTGCATGTGCATTGGGTGGGGTCCGAAGCAGATTTGGCAGCAATGCACCCTGTTACAGTTGCCCGGGCACTTCTCCCATTGACTGTTGTAAGCAAAACATATTTGCCTACCTTCCGGAGTAACCGAATGCCAGTTACCGGCACCGCCGCCTTTGCCTTTTCCGCTCTTCTTGCCTTTACGGCTTCCTTTGGTGCTTGACGCACCCCCGTATGAAGACGAAGAACCTGGTCGAGGTGAACGGCTGTGAGCTCCCTGGGCCGCCGCAGACACCGACAAAGGTGTAGTGAAGTGGCGCTCCTTGACAGTGCTGTCCTGCATGGCGTCCTTCAAAGACTGGCCCAATGGCGTGGTAGCCGACAACGTCTCCACCATCTTCTTCCGAACATAGAAGTCGTAGGTGAGCACTTGGCGGAGGGACGGGGTATGAAAGATCGCCCCCGACTCATCTTCTGCTTGGAGACGTGCCACTCTCTTGCTTAGGAGGTAGTCGGCGTACTGAGCGAAGGTGAAGGGAGTCACGTCCTCGAACTCCTTCCGGGTTGGGTTCAACATCTTGAGGAACACAAAGTGGTGTCCCAAGACCTTCAGCTTCTGCCGCAATTCCTCCATGTCTCGAGGTGCCGGCGTCTCCACTGAGCTCTTCTTCATCTTGATCTGGCCCGCCTTGCCCACCGTCAAAGAGCTCCACTGGGCATCGGACTCCACGTCCGAGCGGCATGCAATCTCCTTCAAGGACATTGCACGCCAGTCCCCCGTCTCCATCTGGTCCGCCAGGTCCTCCAACGAATTCTTCGAAGGAATCTCCTCATCCCTCATCTCATAGTAGGTGGTCTCGAACTGGCGACGCACCCCCATGTAGTCGTTCATTGGGATGGTTTTGGGCTGGCGCTCACTTGTCGACTGAGCATCCCGGTCGGCAGTCACAAACATCCTCAAAGAAGCCGCCTCCCAAGCCACCACCAGCTTGGCAATGGTGATCTGGTCATTGGCCGGATCCAGACCCAATGCCGTGCGAGCCGCCTCACGCATGCCATCCCGCGAGTCCGCCAACACCGCAAACAGCTCCGTGGACTCGACATGGCGCCGCCCCAGCAAAACCTGAACCGGAGTGGGGACCTTCTTGGCATCAAGAAGACCTCTGAAGTCCCCATTAAGTCCGTCAAGGACCTGCTCATCCGTAAGAGCACCTCCTGCCATAGTGCGGTGTGTCACCACCTCTTTGAGAGCCTAGCCTTGAACCGAACTACGACGAACGAAATGTCAACCTTGTTCCAACCTCAACGTGTGAACGTGAAAACTTCCTCAGTCACACTAGCACTGGACCCTGTGGTGTCCTACCCGCCTCACCGGACACCCCACAAACCCTTGTTTTCCCCTCATGGTCCGGCCATTGCCGGATCCAGTCCAGGCGCATCTTCCTCCTCGCTGGAGGATGAGCTTGACAGCTCAACGCTGGAATCCAGTTCCTCATTGGGAACCGAAAGATTCCTACTGAAGCAGTCCCTGCACTCTCGATCTCCCGGGCCCAAAGGTGGCCTATCCGAACCCACCTCCAAGAAGTTCTTGTAGTGCAGGCCTGGCTTCCTCCAGCACTCACCGACCCGATGCAACGTCCTGCGGTTGCTCGTCCCTAAGATGGAGAAGACGTAGATTCCGGGCACATCCAACATCGACTGGCTAGGCTCCCCGGAATCATCGTCACCCCCAACTGCATCATGCACCGACGGTGGAGCCAGTTCAGTTGGAGATACCGCCGAGTCTCCAAGTCCTTGCCGCTCTGACTCATCCCCGTCGTTGCTGGAGTCCACCATGGGCATGTCCAGAAGTTCCGTCTGCTTCTGAATCAAAGCCTCGGACTCCCCTCGATCCCGGAGATACACGCCCAGGTCCTTGATGATCTGCTTGTCAAAAGCCCTCCATTCGTTCCCTGACAGCATCTTCCTCACCGCCACCTGAGCTGACCGGATACCCGACTCCAGGTTTCGAAGGTACCCTTCCTCCTGGCTGGCTGACCAACGGCCAACCATCTTCCGCACTTCTGGCTTCACTCCAGCCAGATGCATCCAGGTGTCCATGGTGCCCCGCTCCGAATGCTCCGTCCAGAAACCTGTGGCCTGAGGATTGAGGAGCTTCGTGGTATCCACTCCCACCCCAGGCGGACCGCTGAGGTCCAATCGAAGTTGCACCAACACCGCCCGAGTCATGGCCAAGGCTTCCGCATACTTGACCATTCCTTTTCTGAACCCATCCAAAGTGGGTGTAGGCCTCGGAACCAGAAAGTCCCGGTACTGGTTCCCTGCCTTCTCCGACATCACCCGATTCAGTTCCATCCCAATCGGAATCCACTCCTTGTGAATCAGGTAGGCCTTCGAGTCCAAGAAGAAGTTCTGCACCTCCACCTTCTTCCCCTTTCCCGAAGTCTTGGATCGAAGAAGCCGCCCTTCTAAGACTCCATCCGATCTGATCACCAACCCCGAGTTGGAGATACCCTGGACATCGTCCCACCTGAAAGCACACCACAGCTTCAAAAGCTTGACCCAGCAATACCACCGGAAGTACACGGGCTCCGACTCCTGAACCACCGAGTCCTCCAACGAGAACACCATCATCAAAGTGAAGGGGTTAGCCTTCTTAGTGATGTTTCCCTCCTTCCAACTTCCCGAAACTTCGATCTCCCTTAGGAGATTCCGTACCCCCGGATGCTTCGAAAGCCGATTCGCCTCCGCAACTTCTCCGGCCTGTTCCGCAAAGGCCAAGCTGTTAAGCAAGGCTCGGGGCACGTGCCGACCGCAAGGCTCACTAACCCTAGCCGCAATCAAGTCGAAGAAATCCCGAGGGTGCCTGAACCAGTTGACCAAGAATGCACCGCTGCAGAACTTGATCATCTTATCAATGTTCCGAACATGTTGCCTCAAGGTGCCCAACCGCCTTCCCATGGCGAACCGTTGAGCCGCAAACTCCCCGTGTGCCTCCTGGGTGGTATCCTCATCCGACCAAAGACCTGCCGTCTTCAAGGCATTAGCCAAGTCCTTAACCACCTTCCGACGTTCCGCCGATTCCAAACCTTCCCGTGTTACCGGGTCTGTGGCGCAAGCCAATGCACGTTGAAACCGACTAGGCCACCGAGCCACTGGTGCTTTGCTAAGCAAAGACCTCCACTCCAGCAAAGGAGCCACTGGTGTCTCCGCTTCCGCTCCGTACCTCCGTTCCCAGGCACTATCCCGGTAGTACTGAACCGCATGCCGTGCAAACCTCCGGTTATCCATTTGCTGAGCCAACTGAGATTTCCCAAGCAGCTGCTTAAGCTGCAGTTCCTCCCCGAAACTCAGCTGGCCCAGATCGTCCTCCAGAATGGACTTTATGTCCTCCATGGGCATGTCGGCCACTCCAGCTAGAGCGACCTCATCCCATCCTTTCTCAGCAAGCAGCCGCCCCACCGCCCTGCACCGGTCCATTGCAAACCAAAACGAGGTCGGACCGTGGGGGAGCTGCTGAGCCTAAACATTTAGCATGAAACATCTATGTTCCACTCATGCTTCGTTACACATGTCAGGATTTCCCCCGATCTGGAGCCAAGTTCTGACGAATCACTGGTATCCGGTCCGTCCAGTCCTCCCCCGAAGCTGCAGGCGGAGCGGCGGGGGGGGCATCAGGATGTACAGCACCTGAGAGATGGGAACGAAAAAATTATGCGCTGGGGGTGTAGCAGCTAGAACCCATCACCCCCCAGTTTATATTCCTATCCCCCCCCCCACACTTCATACATCAAATCATCACAACATCAAACATCATCAAGAATTCAAAACAATTTTCATCAACATTTTCACCAAACATCCTCACCTCTTTCAACCCCTAGTTCATCCATCAACATTTTTCATCAAAATAATTCTTCAACAAATTCATCAAGAATTTATTCAGGAATTTATTCATCCGCCCCGACCCTCAGGACAGAAACTCAGAACGACAAGTTCGAGGGGCGGAACCGGCAACTGCCGGTATGCGCCGGTGGTGTGGTTGAAGGTTTTTTAAGGGGATAGATAGATAGAATAGATAAGATAGATAGATAGATAGATATATGAATATGTTATTTGACAAAAAATCTGTGAGACCCTCGTCTGACATTGTGCGAGACATCTAAACAACCCTCACCTTTGTTTTTTTCGTTTTCCGACCGTTGCCCGCCCCGTTTGCTTCTGGACTTCACCAACGTCTTTGAAAAGGCACGCCTGACAAGTTTGTGGGAAATGGAGCAGAGCAAGTGACAATGCCAAGCAACTTGCAAACTTTGACATGTGGCGCTCTTGCATCATGCAAAACTCATTACCCATGTGTCTTTTTTTCTTTCTCAAACTGGGATGTGAGCATCTCAATTCGCAATTTGTGCCACTTGACGGTTTGTATCTTTTGTCCGCGTTGAAGATGGCAATGGCAGAAATCTCGTTCAATCACATGAGAACGGGGGTGAACTTTCACACACGTGTCCCTGATGACATCACTATGGAGCGCCTCAAATTGGCTTTGATTGTTGCTATGAAGAAGCGCATTGGAAGAAACCACGTGAAGGAGACGCCAGATGACATCATCTTCATTCAGGACAACAAGCAATTCAGCGAGAACGACAATTTGTCAAAAGCCAATGTTCAATCTACCTCATCATACGGTGAGAAGTTCTACGTGCTTTACTACATCCTATCCAAGGACTTTGAAGCAGAGAGCCGTGACCATTCGCATTTTGCTTCTTCATCTGTGGCAAAGGATGACCCGCCAATGGATGGGTTGTGTCAATTGGCAGATGAGGCTGGCGACTTCATGGGCTACAAAGTCATTTTCTACGATGGTGATGGAGCCCCCCATGTCCAAACCAACTATGGTATTTACCAAGTGAATTTGGAGGAGTTCTGCCGTGACCAAAACGTGCTCATTGTCCATGACGACGAGGACTACAAGGAGAGACTGATTGAGGACTTTATCCAGTTCTTGAACCAACGTGTCCCGCCAGACATGCTTGTGAATGTCCTGACACGTGAAGGTATGAGCCTCACATCGTCTGACCTGATGTTCCAGTCAGATGCTGTTAATGCCCTTCTTCGCACCTTCTTCCAGACCAAGGACATTCAGAAAATCAAGGCAATCCATTCCAAGTTCTTGGAACTTTTGGAGCATGATGAGGAAAGCAACCAGTCGGATGAACAGACCATTGCTGAAACCACAACGCAAGTTCCAGAAGGTGACCTTTCAGAGATTGGCGCAAGTGTTGCCGATGAGATTGCAGAGCCAGAGGATGAGCCTTCTGGTGTTGGTTTGGTCGTGCAGTTGAAGTCGTTGCTGAAAGAGCCCTACATCATCAATGACTTTGTCATCCAGAAGGGCTGGTCGGTGGCAAAACTTCGTGATGAGATTTTGAAGGAGCACGGCATTCCCTTATCCAAGTCAAAGACTGTAAAACTCTACAACCCAAGGACTATGAAGTATCTTTTGGAGAACACACGCATCAAAGTTTCTACTTTGGTCACGCGGAATGATTTAGCAGACGGCGATGAGTTGCACCTTTCTACGAACATCACAGGTGGAGCACGTGTAGCATCAAAGCCTACCAAGAAGGACATGACCATGAAGGCGAATGAATACAAGAAGGCAACATCAGAGGCATCTTCACTCATCAATCGTCAGAGCATTGCCTCTTTGACTGCTGTTCAGACGGCAGAGAAAGTCTTGCAGACTTTTGCCAATGAAGCCGAAGTCAATGTGGAGACTGCATTGATGAATGTTCTTGGCAATTTGGGCATTGGGAAGTTGGACACCATCTACGCTGAAATTGCAAAGAAGGGAGGCAACATGGAGACCAAACTTTCCGCAGTGAGTGTGGAGGTTTTCGCCCTTGAAGAGGTGGCAGTTGCATCGGACAGCATTTCCAATGTGCTTCAATCGGCATCTTCTATGCTTCAATATGGCGTCGCCAAGTTGAATGCAGAGAACAAAGTGAAGGACATGAGCGCCTTGAAGACTTTTCGGCATTGGTGCTTTCCTTGGCGCTGGAACATCTGCCATTCCGATGGTGCAGATTGGTTTGGTAGGTTGTGACACAGTGTGCGGAGCGGATTTTTGCAAAAATGTTACGCAAATGGAATTGATTTGCCAGTTGCCCCCAACTACTCCATTACCCCCAAGAACAGACAAACTGCACCCGCCAATCGCGACAGGTTGATGACGACGAGTTCGCGTTTCGGTGCCTCAATCGGGTCTGGTCACGTGATTGAAGATATCTTCCACTAATTTACTGGGAATTTTATATAAATCTGACTGTTTATGTTTTATGGGGTTATCGCCCCAATCATTTTTGTTGCCATTTGGCAACCGCTGCGCAGTTTCCACGTGCCGGTTTCCGTCCATGCTGTCACAATCCTTTTTACATAATGGCTGAGGCTTCCATCCAAGTAAATTAGTCCATAGCCTAGTCCGTTTTCGGTAGTTAAATCCATACTTACAATAATCTACGTCATAGTAACTAAATTGGCTCATAAACGGTTGCTGTTTCAATAGTCCAGTCTGGGGGTTCTCAATGAACCATAATTTGGGACAAAAGTATCTGATAATCTCAATGGTTTTTAGCACGATTTTGTTAGCGTAATCAATATTTCGGACACCGGTTGTTTTTGCTCTGCTGTATTCCGTGCACGGTGGACTAGCCCATATAAAATCAAAATACCCCGAAGGATACTGTTTATAATCCCAATCAAGTATGTTACAATTGATATTGGCATTTTTTAAATCTAAAGAGGTAACACTATAACCATATTTCACGGCAACCTTTCCGACACTACCGGTCCCACTAAATAATTCCAATAATTTCATATATTATATGTAGATTTTTTCCATTATATAAATATATATCCCCTTGTCCATCCACCGCCCGCCAACAGAAGGGTCGCGGAAGCCTGTGCTGAACCTTGGGAATGGGTCTGTTGAGGAGGCTAATTATAAATATATATATAGACTATCATAGCCGGATACTCGTGTAAATAGGATGGATGAGAGTATCCGGCGACGACCTGATGACAGTTTTTGATTTTTTGATTTTTGGTTAAAACATGTTGTTGGATGCGATGAGTGTGGAAGGCAACGCATTTAAGCATTTTGTCTGGCAGGTTTTTTTCATAAATCTACACTTTTACCAACTCATGCCTCATTAAAGGTCTATTAAATCCACCTAATTTAAAATATTTTTGTCCAAGTTTTGTTGAAATCTCTTCTACAACATAATCACCTTTCAAAAAATTACTTGTTCGCTCTTTTTCAGTGATGGCTTTTTTCCGCACAATTTTTACTTTATTTCCCACAAAAAGTTCAGGATACAGTCTTTGTTTCTTTGCTTGAACTGATACATTCAATTTTGACTTGAACTCATTCCTTTCTTTCCTTGCCTCATTTGGTGTTTGACCTGTTGCTGAATGGACATCCTTATTGTTGTAAGTCAACATAATTTCTAATATATAATCCACCCACTGTATGTTATCTTTTCCTTTTTTCTCGTCGTTCTCAACTCGTTTGAATAACTTGTCTTTAAATGTCCTTATGAAACGTTCGGCAAAAGCAGGATGCCCTCTGGTTCTGTATAACTGTATTCCCTCGTCCTCAACGTATTGTTTGAAATCATTGCCACTAATACTTCCCTCGTCATCGGTATATATTATTTTCGGTTTCTTACCCATTTTTTGTAATCCTTCCATAGTTCCAGCAATTACGTCACTCGGACTTTTGCTTTTTATCGGAACTACTACCGCATACTTGCTCAAAACATCTATCATAACCAATCCAGCCCTAAATTTTTGTATGTTTTCAATATCATCTTTTGAAATAAAAAATAAATCCAATTGATAAGTATGATTATTATGAGGGGCTGTAAATGAATTATACCCTCTTGGTTTTTTCTTCAACTCAACATTTTTACTAAAAAACTCTTCAACGTCTTCTTTTGTAATACTCTTATCCTTCTCTCTCGCATCTTTGAGCGTGGTTGCTTTACTTCCATACCCGCTTCTGTCAAAATATATCTCATTAATTATTTTTTGTTTTTCACTACTCATTAAATATCATTAGATATTTTTAATTAATGAGCGCTACAATTACATTGATAACACCATGGCTCACAGTTATCAACACTGTGTCCGAA
>VSDK01011944.1:1061-29235 GCA_009767595.1 Symbiodinium kawagutii
GCCTCTTCACGCTGTGCCATATCCGCTTTCTGCCTTGCCTCTTCCATGATCATCTCTTGACCTCTGGTGTAGATGTGTTTCGCGAGCGATGCTTGATCATCTCGTTTTCGTTCCATCTGTTGGTAGGCTTGAGCTGCTCCTTCGTCTTGTTCTCGATAATGTTGAAGCAGAGATAACATGTAGTCCCTTTCCGCATTCCGTTCTTCTTCATACATCCGGACTCCAGTTTCCACTTCGTTCTTGTAGCTGGCAAATTCTGCATGATGATGTGCTATCTCTCTCATGTGATTCCGTTCGGTTTCCATAGTGTGGACTTCCAAGTTGCTGATCTTAGTTTCCATCTCTTGGTTGGCGATCAATGCTTTCCTCAGTGATTCATCCACATCTTGAATGGCGAGCATACGCTCTCGGTCTTCAATAGCGATGGTCCTCTGTCCGACATTGCGAAGATGGACATCTCCGCGGGTCTTGTCATGATCACGCCTCACTCTTCTCCCAGGCGTGGCTGCCCTTGATGGAGGGGAACCCACACTCGTCGTTGACCTCCGGGTGGGAGTACGCACTCTTGCAGATGCTGCCCCAGAGGGGACGCTCGGCATTTCACTTGGTATTTCCCAACCGGCAGTCTGACTTGTCAACACGGTTCCATCTCCAGGGCTCTCATTGCTCGCTGACGCAACTTCCATAGATCCTGTCGCAGCTACTGCAACGACTCTGTCGCTTTGCAGTGATATCCCAGATAGGTCTCCTCCTGACTCTGCCATGGCGATCAACGTGAGCCGTTACGGCTGATAACCTGTTATTCGAAAGGTGCCTGCGAAGCAGAACCTTGAATCGTAGATTACAATCACCAGGAAGATTCCAACTGATAATCACAACGAAGCGACCGCGTGGACCATTTTGCGCGTTCTCAGCAACGAGTATGTCTTGAGCCAAAGTACAGTAATATACATGTGGCTCACACTGCAGTCCTATTCACAATTTCTATATATCTATATACTGTATTATATATCTATATCCATATATCCTTCTTTCGCCCACCAGCATCTTATAGGGATGGGGCATCTTATGAATATATCTTTTAGGGTATCTTTTGAGATGGTGGGGCATCTTATGAGTATATCTTAGGTGTGTAATGATCACAAACAAGAAGATTTTGCTTTGTTGTCCCACAAAACGCATTGCTTTGTCCTTTACGGTTTAGAGTTTAAGGTTACAGGTTTAAGGTTTTAGGGCTTAAGATTTTAGGGTGTAGAGTTTTAAGGCTAGGTTTATGGTCTTAGGGTTAACATATGCTACTTCATGTTGTGTATCATTCCACATCCAAATATGATGAAATCCGATGCCCAGCCTACGTACCCTGTGAATTGGAATACGAAAACCATGATGATGCACATGTCATTTTTCTCCCGCAAAACAAAAATGTTCTGTGATCTTGCCAGACATCAAAGATAGACGCGGGCAAAAGAAGATGTTTGCCGATATCAACTTAAGAAAAAAATAAATATACATGTGTATATGTATATATTTACATAGTATATATCTATATATCAATATATATATATATATATACATGTAGGGATTATGTACAGAACCTATCATGGCACCGTGGACATGGATTCGCTATCCACACTCCAACTCGATGCAATGTTCAGTATCATCTGCTTTATCTGTTGCATGGCCATCCGCCATCCCCTGCAAAGAGTTAACGAATGATTTGGATTCTTTTGCAAGGAAGCATCGAACACAGAATTCGAAGGGAATTCACCCAGCATGTCTTTTCGCACTGTTCCACAGCTGCAAGATCCCAGAGTTCCAGGCTTTACAAGAGCTTGCATTTGGGCTACGAGGTTCCTGGGTTAAAAGCTTCGGCGCCAAGTTTCCATGGTTAGGTCCAAGGTGAAATGGTTGGTTTCGAAGGGTTGTAGGTCCGAGGGCTGGCTGCGTTCAAAAATTCCATGGCTCGGCGTTGTTTTCCCAGAGTTCCAGAGTTCCAAGTTGCATTTTGGCATAGCGTTGTGACACATTTCCCAGATTCCAGGGGTTCAGGATTCCAAAGTTAAGGTTCCAGATTTCGAAGACAAGTTGGATTCAAACACGGTTGAAAAGCTGGTGATGATGTATGCCACGGTTTCGGGCTTCCAGACTTCAAGGTTGTATGGTTGCAAGGTTCCAGGATGCAGGCTGCCGTTCCATGTCTGGCGGAGACAAATGAAACGCGGCCGGTTCTGGTGTTCGAAATCGCTTTGCTTTGTCACATTGGATTCCCAGGTAGAAAAAGTACGAAAGAAAAGCCATGAAAATCAGACACTTTCGGCCGTTCCTTGGAGGATACACAGTCGGTCACATGACTTACAGCGGTCCCCAGGTGGTTCACAGCGAGCTGCACCGAGCCCTTGGTGAACCGATTTGTCCCCCACAAATCGAAGCGGCCCGGAGCTTCCCAACGCCCGCAGAACACAGCGATGATCTGGGCGGGGCCTCTGACGCGGTGTTGGCATTGTTAAATGCAAGAAATTGAGCGGCTTGGCATTGTAAATGCCAATGTTGGCATTGTGAATTGTGGGCTGTTTGGCTTGGCATTGTGAATTGTAGGCTGTTTGGCTTTTGGCATTGTGAATTGGCATAGTGAATTATGGGCTTTTAAATGGGTGAAAATCTAGACAGGGTTCTGTTTTTGCACACGGCGCACGGGCTGCTCTGCTAAAAGTCAACAGATGTAAGGCTTAGGAGCACAAAAAACTAACATCACTTTGTGACGTAGCTGCGGTGACAACTCCATTGGCACCGCCAGTGCTCAGAAAATTTCCAGCGCGGGAAAAAAAGTGAACCATGTCCATTGATGCCCGCACGGTGTACAGCTGCTCCATGCAGCATTAAAGAAAGTGTCTCCACAGGGCCCACGGCCCATGCCAGGAACGGATCTCAAGATCTCAAAGCCATGTCGTTCGCAGGGGTTCGATCTTGTCAACGACCCCCTTCTCCGGAGCGTCTGGCCTCAGGGTGTAATCCAACAGGAAAGCCGTGCTATCCCAAAGCTGGTCCCCCAGAGCAGGTGCTGGCAACAGCGAAGCGTTCGCATTGCAATAGCGTTCGATAGCTGGGGGACCCGTTGTTTCATTCATTGCGATGGGTCTGAAAATTGCGGCCAAGTGGAAGACCCAGACTGATTTTCTCTCAAAGAGCTATTTTTCTGAAAGATAGATGTCTTTGCAAAAGCAACACAGTATTTCACAACATGAGTGCCAAATCGGTGCCAGAATGACTTGCCTACAGGTTGGGGGTGTGGGTGTACATGTCGAATCTTAAGATTAGCTTCAAGCGGTATCTTGCATGTATATCAGAAAGAGGCGATGCAGGGGGGGGCATGTCTATGTGACTGTCTGCTGTGCTGAGTCCGTGTTCCGGCAAGGCGATCAAACTCTTGACGCAGGGTCTCGCAACCAGCTTCCCATTCTTTGCGCAGGCCTTTCGTAGAATTGCAAAAGGAAACACATTCATAAAGACCTCAGGCAAGTGTGCTTGGGGGGGCTTACTTCAGCTATTATAATCCTTGGGTTCTTCAAAATAGAACAAACCCATTCACATGCAGAGAACATCCTTGAATGAACAGCCGCAGAGGGAACATGTCTTGTGGCTTTGCGGTTTTATCATTCCTCAGAGGACTTCATCTTTCTTGCTTTGCAGGCTTGCAGAAAATATGGGCAATGTGCTATCTTGATTTCAGCATTTTACGTGGGAAACCCACGAAAGTAAGCAACACATGCGTTGCCTTTTTGAAGTTTTTTTTTCGTTCAATACGGGTTTCCCGCACAAGGCTGCAAAAGAGCAGGAAAACAAGAAAAAGAAGATGCAGCACACGAACCTGCATATGCACAGGTTTGTTCACTCTTGCAAGCCACGCTGCTAAGACATACTTGGAGATGCACTTTTGGAGAAACACTCTTGTAGCACACTCTGGTAAAGAGCCTTTGGGTACAACACATTGGTATGCATTTGTAAAACACTCTTGCGAGACTCTTGGACTGGCACTGTTGGTCTGACTCTCTGGTAGCAATCGTTTAAACCCCTGCTGTAAGACACTCTCAGAAGACATGTTTCCAAGAAACTCTTGTAAGACACTCTTGGTATGACACTCTGGCGAGAAGGGCTGGGTAAGATCATGGCATAACACTCTTGTAGGACACGTTCAGGTGACTCTCTCCGGAAAGACAATGTACTTGGGCGGACACTCTTGGAGCAGCACTCTGGTGACACACTCGTGCTAAGACAGTCTTCAGGTGACACTCTCTGTATGATACGGGTCTGAGAAGCTCTCGTAAGCACTCTTGCTAACACAGTCTTGGCATGACACTCCTGTACGGAGGAGTATCACCCCGGTGAGACACTCTTGGAATGACACCCTTGTAAGATTCTCTCATATGAGTATATGAGTAGCGGACAAAAGTCTGTCTCACAAAAGTGGCCATGTGGTAAACTGGATCGTCCCCTATCGGTTGTGAAGGTTTGGTGGCTGTTACAATCGTATCGGTTGTGAAGGTTTGGGGGTTATCGGTGCTGGGTCATCCCCTATCGGTTATGAAGGTGTATTCTAGAAGTTGGAAAACCGACATGTCCACCCGAATACAAGACATGAATTGACACACTTCCAGCAATCACTGCGTGCAGGAAAGTGACGACACAAAATAACCCTGCGGTATCCCCAACAGCTGGGGCGATCTGGCGGGAGCTTGTGAGTTGTACCACAACCTCCTAGAACTTTTCCGGGACCTTGTTCACCTCAATCACCTGGAAACTTCCCGAACCTTGATCTGCCAACTGCATCGGAACTTGCCGGCACCTTGATCTGCCAACTTGCTGGAACTTGCTGGAACCTTTCGGAACTTGGACCTGGGACCTGCACCGGAACACTCTGAAGCTTACCTGGGCTCAAGACCCCAGTAGCCTACGCTGTTGGGGAGCAAATGTTGTTCCATGGATTTTGTTTTTGTTTGAACCTGGTATGCCCGACTACCAGTGCGGAGTGCACAGTCGACGCACGCGACACAGACAGACATTCTTCGATGAATTCAAAAGTCAACGTTCCGCGAGGCATAGGGGCGAGTTGGAAACAATCTCCTAAGCATGGCTTTTGAAAAACGCGCTACTGGTATGGCCATCGTGGCCCCAAACGAACGGTTGCCAAGCCAAACAAAACGTCGAGCAGTGCACCTCCACACAAACCTTCAAGGTTAAACGAGAACCCGAAGACCCTAACAGCTACGCACTCGGGAAGAATACGCATTCGCCCCGACACCAACAGCACCCTGTGCTTCACTGAAAGGCACCATTGGCGGCTCCACTCCACAGCGCAAACAGGCCCGGTAATCCGTTGACCGGAACTGCAATAGCTATGCTATCTTGGAAATAAACTCGAGTATTATCCCCAACAGCATGATAGGTTGGATGCACTTTTTCCAACGCGGGCATGTGAACTTGTTGTATTTGATATCTCTGTTAAGTGTATATCGTGATACTGATCCCCATGATTCGTGACAACAAAGTGCTCTCCAACGGTGGACGCCCGAAACATGCCCAACCTAGATGATACACAGGAAGCGGAAGGTGCACCGGAATCTTCTGAAACGGTGCTGCACCAGAACCCGGAACACTGCAACGTGCCGGAACCCGACGTAGATGCTGGACCGGAACTCTCTGGAACCTTCCAGAGCTGAACCTTGCGAAATGATGTGGATGCTGCACCGGAACCTTCTCGAAGCTTCAGGAAACCTCCCGCTGGATGTAACCTGACCTGCAAGCTGCAGTGGATCCCAGAGCTAATCTGGGAACACCGCAGCAAACAATGCTTGGCTGTTCGGTAAAAACATCGGAACCCTTCAGTACTTCACAAAGCATCTGCACTAGAACCCTCCGAAAGTCACAAAGCCTCTGCACAAGAACCATCCGAACCTCACCAGGTATCTGCACCGGAACCTCATCAGCTATCTGCACCCTAACCTTCCGGAACCTCAGTATGCATCTGCCTCTGAACCCTTCACCGGAACCCTCCGGAACCTCACCAGGCATCTGCACTGGAACCCTAAGGAACCTTGTCCGAAACTGGTTTTGAAACTGCACCGGATCGTACCAGAGCCAATCTGGGCTATAGGCTGTAGACACCCCATAGCAAAGTATTGCTGTTGGGGAAAAATCCGGAAACACACATCACGAGTTCTCACTATTCGGATCGCTCAATGGCCCTGAAGGCCATACCCTCACTTGCGCACCTCACTTGTCATTCACTTGCGCACTCTCACTCACTTGCGCACTTCACCCACCACTGGTCACTCACTTGCGCACTTCAACACCCACAGCCTGCCCTGGGCACATGCAGGGCAGGACATGGGGTGGGACATGGGGTGGGACATGGGGTGGGCAGGAGGTGCATCGCACAAAGGCTTCACTGCGGACATGCAGGGCAGGATATGGGGGGTGGGACATGGGGTGCGACATGGGGATGGAAGATGGGGAGGAAGCTGGGAGGTCATGCACATGTCACAAGTGTACAAGCGAGTGATACCTCAAGTGTACAAGCGAGTGACAACTCAAGTGTACAAGCGAGTGGTCGTCCGCCATGAATATAAACACGCCCTTATTCAAGGCTCAGGATATAACCACGCCGTTCTCTAAAAGCTCAGGGCAAGTAGCCCGCAGACCTGGATGTGTATCTACTTCATTAGGGTGACACTTGGCATTGACCACCCACATTACAGTATGCGGTCTGTTATGCGGTCTGTTATGCGGTCTGCTACGCGGTCTGCAGGATCCGCAGTGTACTGCAATGCTTGGTAAAATAGATGGGTAATGCAGCATGAGGCCCCAAACATGATCATGTTTCAATCTGTTTCTTGTGGATTATACGCTAATCTGAGGAACTGCCCCCTCCCACAGCCATATTCCCATTGGTTCCTGGTTCAGCCCTGAAGCTAAGCCCAAGACAGCTCTGGTGCATTGCTGATCTCGTTGCCTTCTGGCTCCCTCGAGGCCTCACGCCTGGCACCACGGCGGGGTCCCGTGCTTCCACGGAGGTTTCCTTCGGCTCCCTGCCTTGATTGCGGCTTCCTCTTCAGAGAGGGATCAAAGGATGCGGATGCAATTCGCCTTGGATCAGGTGTGAAAACACCATGTCATCAGGTTTCACCAGAAATCAACGGGCACCCGAAGTAATCCCTCTGAGATCAGCCAGGAATGCTGGTTTGATAGACCTTGATTAAACATAGCTTAGTCGTTTTGGGAGGGAAGCAAGAGATGGACCGAAAAAAATTGCAGTGAGCAGCTTGTTGAACTTGAAGGATTTTCCATCTTCGGCCGGCGGTGCCACCTCACAACAACGTGGGCCACGTGGTGCCGGCGGATTGGGGAAGTCGGTGTGGTTAAATGAACGTGGTGCCAATCGCTGGCTATTTGCCACAGAGGTGGACGGAACCAGTTGTTCTTTTCGGCCACTTGGATTCGATCAAAAATATGCTGAACGTAGAAGCCGACGAGGCAGAAAGCCGGTTGTGTTGCAGCACTTCCACGTCAATGGTGTATTTTGGTGTTTTCTTTGTAAGTGGTGTGAGGACAGGCCCCTTAACGGCCAAGACAACCGATTATGGTGGTTCTAGGCGGAGCAATGAGGGGCGGAACCTGTGTCCAAGAAAAAATTGTTCTCCTATCATCCATGTCAAAAACATTGTGGGGCAAGATCCGAAAGATACGAAACCGTTAAACATCTTGGTTAAAATTCATAATTTTGTGATGTTTTGTGACCGTTTTGCTGTCGCCAAGGGGGGGCGCCATGAATGGTCAGCTAAGTCAACCGGTTATAATTGCTTCAGGCTGGAGGAGTGACCGCTTTTGGGTGGATGAGTGGTGGAGCCTGCTTCCACGATTTGCATCCAAGGAAAAACTGTCCTCCAAGCTTTCGTGTCAATGAAAACATTGCGCCAAGCGGTCTGATTTGTGCAAGAATCCAATCTACACTGAATGTGTTCTTTCTTCATGAACATAGAAGGCCCCGTACAATTTGAGATGTTTGCGCAACATGGATACAACAATATTGTTTGGTTCTAGAACGAATGGCAGTTGATACCTTTATAGGAAGTTGTTGACCTTCTACGAAACGAGTACTCCCAACTTCTACGTCTCAAAACTGAAATAGAACGTCTATGTCGATGAGTCTTGGCGACTTTTTTGGCCAATCCTGGCATTCGCCCAGGAAACCTACGATTGAAGATCTTCCTTCCAAAAATCCAACGCGGAATTTGGTACAAGTCGTTCCTGGGAATTGCAAAGAATTGTACATGGAATACTCAAATTGCAACTTGGAAAGCCCAAATCAGCATGTCCACCAACATAGAAAAACATTTCGACTCTCCAACAAAAACGGCATAGAAGAAAACCTGGCTGATCTGCAAGGGGTGCATCCCAATGTACAGCTTGCGCCGCTCCGCGCCTCTGTGGCCAGCAGGGTGATGCAGGTGGAGACTTTGATGGTATCAAAGACCGACAGGGCTGCCAACCTCGGCAGAGTCTCGGCAGAGTCTCGGCAGAGTCTCTCGCTGGTACCGTAGATTTGCGCAACTGGACATCAGCTGACCATGTTGGAATGTAAACGAGCTAATGAAAATAAACTATTAAACTATCTAAATCATTTACATTCCAACTTCAATGATTTAGATATTGAGAATGGGATGTTCACCATGATGGTCAGTGGCTTGTAGAATGGCTCACCAACTACTGGTCACCACTGGCGTCAGGGCGTTCAGAATTTAACGCGAGACCACGACTTGAGCCAAGGGTCTTTGCAGACAAGTCCCCATCAGGTGTTGTCTCGAGTTCGGCAGCCATATCCTGGGAACGCCGCCCGTTGGATGCATGAAGTACCCCAAGCTGAGCAGGAACAATGTTGGTGAATATATCCACAGTAGTTCAATGGCGTTCACACATGTTCAAACAAACATGCAACCAGGGGGGCACCCCTCTGTACGTTGCAAGTAGACATCAGCAGTTGCCAAAACACGAACCTGGTGTGGTCAAGACAATGCATCCCATAGCGCTGACTCAGCATTCATAAATGCCTGGTTGATTGACTGGGGGGTATCCCCCGAAAGTCATGGTATCCTACCAAACTGGTACCCCCAATTGATAAACCCAGGGCTGATGAATCCGGCTTGACATTTTATAGATGGAACAGCTTGAATACGGTCAATCCATAGAATCTGACGCAGAACACTAGAAGATGAGGCTTTTTGTCTTTGCTCCCAACGCCCTTGCAGTTGTCTCAGCCCTTCGCCCCAACATGGACGTCAAACATGCTGGTGCTTCCATGAGTTTTGACATGTTTATGAAAGCTCTGTGTTGGATTAGGTGCTTGCTGTCGTGGGTAGTTCCAGCAAGTATGCAGTGTACCTTCCAAAAGCGGTGCTTTCCCCAATGATGATATTTTTTGGGGACATGGACACCTTGAATGAAACCGTCATGACCGAAAATGTAGTGAAATGGAAACTCGCAGAAGCTTTCATGATAGCACAACCAGTTCTGGGTCTCCTCGTTCTGATCAGCGATGCAAGTGATGGAAAGGGTTCCCCGCGCCCAATCCTGTCCTTCACTTTCTTAGCCAGCTCCTCGGCGGATACCACTCGGCCCAAGTTGAAGAAGGAGAGTTCCTGCCGGCCAGGGCCGAACCCAATGGTAGGCAGGAGGTCAACTCAATGTTCACAGACCTCTTTCTATTTAGAGTTTAGATGCCCCCGTTGTTGGTTTATCTGGTGATAACTCCCACTTATTCATTAGACAACTGCCTTTTAAAACACCAAACATGGTACATACAACGCACTGCCACAAAAGGGAGGCGTTTGCAGCATCAAGTGATGCGTATCTGTGTGTCTGTTGCTGTGTGCCAGCGTATGCGTGGTGCACCGCTTCTTTACACATCCACAACTGGTATAAGCTTCAAATTGCAGGCCTGTCTGGTCTCCACCAAAAGCCATCATCGCATCGTCCGGAGTGTTTGCCCTGTGCCAGCGAAGACATTCTGAACAGAGTACTATGACAAGGCAGTTGAAGGCGGCTTTAGATGTTCTCAAACAACTACCAGTTGGCAAAGGGTCGTCATTGTGACACAGTTCTCTTAATCTTCTGATGGCCCAATGATTAAACCACATGGCGACACTTTTTTCACATGCTTCGTGCTGCAGGTCCAAACAAATTAGCCAAGTTGCGTCAGTGTCGATGACAACCCCATCTGCATCACCGGTGTGTTTTACGTGCCGTTGCATCGCAGCATCATCGGACAACGCTGACTTGCTGCAGGGCATCAAGTTCTTCTGGTCCACGGATGAAATGGTGTTGAAGTAGTCCGAGGGCCGGTTCCAGGAAGCATTCCAAGCGCGGTAGAATTCCAAAGCCTTACCGGCTGTGGAGTATGCTTGCGCCTGAATTGAAGCAGGAACGTACATCGTTGTGACACCCTTGTACCCCATACTGCCCTTGTTGATTGGCGCCATGGATGCGTAGGTCTTCCGGATGTGTGCCATATCAGATCGATATCCATCCCAAGCCTCCATGTGCACATGGTAGTAGCTCACCTTAGAAAGTTGACTGACATAAGGGGAAGGCCGCCCACAAAAGGCGAAGGGCCTTTGAGAACACCGGGATCTCGTAGCTGAGAATTTTAGGATTTTTTTTTTGGAAAACGAATCTTTGAGAATTCATTTTAGCCTTTGATTCGAAGCTTCCAAGTCTTAAGAAGCAAATGGACAAATTTAGCAACAGTTACTCCCAGCGACCAAGCCATTGTGCACCCAACACTGTAAACCACAATTAGTCGATATAGTCTCATATAGGGTACAGCACCATATATGACAGTGGCTGCTTCCCCAAAAACTAGATTTCAAATGTGCACAAAAAAGACGAGGCAATAGTTGGCCAGAGAGCAAACCAATGTGGTAAGAAGACAAAGAGAGGGATGGAAGAGTGACAATACAAGGACAGAAAGAATCTTTTCAGAATGTGCTGTATAGAGTTTTACTCGCTTCCAAAGCATGAACAACACAGAATAGACCTCATTAGAGACTCAATTCCAGCACACTCGCGTTGCCCAAGTGCTCCTGAGTGACTCCTTGCATACATCCACGATCCGCTGCATTGTTGGGCGTTCTGCAACCTGTGATCCCGTAATACCCAGCAACTGTGCCACTGCCCCGCTCCTCATTGATGTGGGTGTTGTATCCCAAGACCTCCTGGAGGTGGCACCGAGACAACAGCTGCATCAACACTCAGCAACTCACCGCAACCACTCCACTGGATTTATATAACAGCTGCCAAGTGAACCTTCGTATTTCATTCAAAAAATCTCAACAAACCGAAAGACCATAACAGCAACCCCGGTTCGGCACCTTAATGAGGGTTGCTGCCAAGTAGTGCGATGCTTCTGAGGCCGCCCAGCCACAACTGTAAAGGCCAACGGGATAGCTCTCGCCGTTGGGGTTCACCTACAGGAAACGAGGAACAAATGGCAACGACTGGCCATTGATTTACAAAGGAGCAGCGGTCAATAATTTTTGAATAATGTTAAATCGTGACTAATGATGATAAATGATGGACAAAGGAATGGTGGCTTCATTAACAAAAACAATACCTAGTGATTTGCCATCAAAAATATACGGTCAAACTGCTAATGTTGAAGGTGGTATTGTCTTAAATTTTAACAATTTCTATTTTCATAAGACGAGAATTCTATCTTTGAAAAATATAGGCATCAAACTGCTCACGTCAGTGTTGCTGAGGTACAAGGTTCTGCCGCGCTTCGGGAGCGATCGCATCTGGAAGGCACGATCCACTCACCAATGGAACCAGTATACCTAACAAGGCAGGGCTCCCCAAGGTAGCTGACTTAGCACTCAGCTAAGTAGGAGAACTACCAGTTGTGGTAGATACATATATCTATATGTGTCAATATATATTCATGTATATATACATCTATATACCTATATATATATATATATATATATACATGTATGTATATGTATATACCTATAGTTGACCAGTGAAACTAGTTGTTCTTTTGTGCTTCTGACATTGCGGGACGCTCGGCAACAGGAAGGGCAGATTACAGGACAAAAACATCCAAAAACCTCAGGGTCATTGCATACCCCAACTAGCATTTTGCCATCACCATCATCATCATCATCATCATCATCATCATCATCATCATCATCATCATCATCATGGGTTGGTTAGTGACTATCGTTCACCATCGGGTCTTAACTACTTCGATGTGTTGGGGTTACAACTGTGAAAACAACATGCCAAATGAGGGCGGTGAACTTCCCCACCTCATAAACTCTGGTTTCATGTCACAACGATCCAGGGGATGCGAGCCTCCCAATTAATTGGATCTATCCTTACTCGTTGGCTGTTCGCAGTTCACCCTGTAAACCTGGTGGAATATCATTGAGCATTGTATTTCCCACTATTGTTAGTTGTTGTCTCCCATACATTTGATGGATACCGTAATATTGACCTTTATCTCCCATAAATTCATGGTCAACATTGACCCATAGTCGTTGCAGCACGGACCTTGGCACACACACAACCCAAGCCAAGGCTCTGATCACAAGGCTTGCAAAGCTCATATCTTGCTGTCGCGAGTGCCGAGCGCACAAATCAAACGCTGAATCACTCACAACCGGCTGCACTAAGTGGCTGTCCAAACGGCTGCAGATGGGTCCATCAGATTCAATGGGTGAACGCAAGGCTCATGGTCAATAGCGTACAACCACCATCAATGAACAGCATCTACTTTGCTTTGTTTCTTGAACCACTACTGGAATGCATTTTATCAAACAGCCAAGGCTTTACGAGCACAAACAAAAAACAAAAGTTCGCTAAAAAACTAGACGAAGGGTGGCTCGAGAAAGAATTATACTTAGCGAGAATTTTAAAAAATGGTGGTTGACCAGCGATAGCAAGTGTCTTTGCTGCAACGGATCAAATGCTTTGGTGGTGACAGTGAAAATTATGTAATGGCAGGAGAAAAATTATGTAACGCCCAGTGCAAGAACTCAAAACAAGACAAAACCTTTTTTTCTGCGAGAGCGCCGCTTTAGCACGGTTGGCTGCGGTCACGAGTAACAACTACAAAGCGTTCAAGGATCCCAATCCAAGAGAAGTCATTAACAAACGAGTCTACATTGAGACCCAGTGAAAACTGTACAAAATTTTGCAAAGGCTAAAGGGACTGGTGGTAGTGATCGTAAAGCAAGTGATGGGGTCACTGAAACCCTGATAGTCACTAGTTCACGCTAAACCCTAGGTTATGTCGGCAAGGAAGGCCAATGCGCCAAGACACATGGGCAGTCGTTGCCAAAGAAACCCAATGTAAGCATTGGAAGTTGTAGTGCTAGTAATTTGAACTCGACAAAGTGACTATCGTTCAAAGCGGTCATGAACAAAACCACCGAAATCGAAGAGCCAGCGCAGCATGCAGAGAAGTTCTTAAGTCATTTGAAGCATGGAAATGAAAAATTGTTCCATAATCCGCGTGTGTTGCATCGTGTTTCCCTCAGAACAAGCCATGAGGGTTGCACCACTTATAGAAGGAAACTGAATCCAAGGAGAGGTCGCCTTCGGCAGACCTCAACAGGGATTCAGTAAGACCGCAACAAAATTGTGTAGCACATGTTTGATAGCACCAGGCCAGGCAGCACCGTCAAGCACTGTGCCAAAAGGACGAAAGGCAAACGCCGAAGCAAAGGCCAGACGTCCTTCAATGGCAAAGAGCTTGTCAAGGCGCTGCAGTGTGTCAAGCTTATGTTAGCATCCACTTTTTATAGAATAGGATTGGTTGCTTCGTCACTGCGATTTTTTATTGAATCTGTAAATCTTGCACTTCTGAAGCCATCAAGCAACCGCCAGAGGGCCACTAGATTAGTTTGTTGCTGTTCTCGTCCGGATAGGGACGGCTGTGTACTGCACACGTCTAAGAGTGCATGAAAGTCTAGGAATGCATGAAGCATCCATACATAGGGTCAAGTAAAAGGGCATCTTGGACTTCCAAGCTTCAACGGAAGCAACGAACTTGCAGCTGGAAATGTCGTTGGGCAAACCGCCAGGCAGCCATGACTTCTCCTCCTCGCTTCTCCATAGCGTCGCCAGACGACAAATGGTCCGCTGGACAAATAACAGGAGGCCGGTTAGCGCCATGGATACCAAGCCAGGGGTCCTCGGCGTCATCCACTCCTGACAATACCCAACTGCTGATGCCACCTCGTCAAAAATTAATAAACCGCGAGAGGAAATCGGCTATGTATGTACGCATATACGTAGGCAGCAACTTCATGAGAGTTGCGAGAAGCAAATTACGCAAATTGCCGGCAAAGCAAAAAGACAGCACCGCAACGCCATGTGCGCCCGTAGCCCAAAGGGCTAGGTAAATGGCTACAGAAAAGGAACAAGAAGGAAAGAGAGCGGCCAACCAGTCTCCAGCCACAGGCCAAGGAAAGGAGGAGACCCAAGCAGAAGAGAGGGGAAGAGAAGAAGGGGAAAAGCGCGACCAACCCACCTCGGCCACAGGCCAGCGGAAGGAGGAAGCAAGGGGGTAGAATAGGGAAGAAAGGGTGGAGGGTAACCACTGCTCTTAAGGGTGCGGAGCAGGTAGCCTCGCGTGATAGAAGCTATTGGAACTGTTGCGAATGCCCTTGGCCTCGTGAAAGAAGCTATTGGACGTCACCAAACGGATTGCGAGGTAAAAATGCACAAAGTTGACGCAGGAGGGAGGCAAGAAAGAAAAGCGGCAAGGCAAGTGCAACTAGACTCCATAGCATACAAAGCTCTTTCCTGGCCCCGTCTGGATTGCTACTTGAGTCCAACCATCATCAAGATAACGTAAATTCTGAACGATCATCGACACTATTATCATGGGCGCGTAGCAGAGACACTACAGCCTCTTTGGGGCGAGAATGGGCATTAGCGCGCGCATGAGGAAATAAGAAACTAAAAGCTTTGGATTCCAGTTTTGCGGGCAGATCAGAAGAAATAGTTGTTCACAATTTCAAATTCTTTAAAATGATGAAATGCAAGTCGAACCCAGGCCCACTTCTACACTTCGCTTCCAGACAGATTGGCTGAGATGGAGTAGTGGATGTCAGCTTTCTTTTGCAAATTAAATGGTGATATATATGGTCAGAATAAGTAGTCGTTCATGAACAGAAAACATTCAAGTTTCCATATGAGTACATTAGATCAGACACAGCAGCTGTGCAAACATTCAAGTTTTGGCAATTGGCTGCTCCACGATTGAAGACTTAAGCCTTGGCGGTGACTGCGCTAATTTTCTGCTCCTGCACTTCTGTCGATTTGTGTGATTGTAGTGACAGCTGCTTTTCCCACGTATTGTTGCCGTCAGATCAATCAGTAATGTATTGAAAATTGTACAGGCCCAGTCTACTCCCAGATGCCCTCATGGATAGATCGTTTATTAAGAAGTAGCATTGGGTTCCAGCTTTCACAGTCGCACTTTGGTGCGCCTAAGGTTTGCTTTCATAAGTGTGATTGGCGCCAACTCTTGCTATCTAGGCGGCTCTTCCAGCAGAGAGCCTCTGTTGAGTCCTGCAATCTATGGCTGTTGTGGAGGACAGGAATTGAAAGTAAGCATCTCTACTTGATCACCAGCATCGTGGCAGCTTTTCTCAACTCAGAAGGCACTCCACGCAGTGTACATGATTGTCTATGTCTGGATAAACCATCTATTTGTAAGAGAGATCTGGGGTAGACTGAGCCTGTACAACATTCAAGACATCACTAATGGATCTAATTGATCTGACGGCAACAATGCAAGGGAAAAGCAGCTGTCACTACAATGACAACAGTCGACAAAAGTGCAGGACCGAAAGGTTACTGCAATTACTGCAATCACCGCCAAGGTTCAAGTCTTCAACCATGGAGCCACCAATTCAAATTCTCAATCATGGAGGCAGCCAATGTCCAGAACTTAATGCTATCTTGGCTACACATCCGATTTTTTGGTTCCGGGTAACTGACAAATGGTTTGCAGGTGATTTGCGTGTCATAAGCACTTGCCAAAACAGCAATGCGCTGGGTTTACCGCCCTCACTAACATTCCTATCTTGTATGTGAGCATAAATTGCAAGGTCACATCTGCTTTCTTTAGTGATGGAATAAGTAATACTGCTCTTCATTCGAAGGACTCGTCCACTGCGCAGACCTTCAAGAAAGTATTTGACGCAAGGCGCCAATATTCACAGTTTGATATTCAATGAAATTTCTGCTTAGAAATAATCATTTAACAATTCAGGTGGCTGTAAAACCAAGTGCAAGAAACAAGATGTTTTTTTCCTGGGTAGTGCATGCCAATTCATCATGTGTCCAAAAAGGCTACAAAAGACATCCTAAGATCACCAATCAGAAAATAAGATGACCGTGCCAACCAGACCAGGCAACCCAAACAAAACACCCAAAAAAAGGCAAACCACCACAACCAGCAAGCAAACTAGAACCAAACCAAGCAACACCCCACAACCAACAACCGACAACCAACGCAAGGTTATCTTATCATCAATCTGTCAAACTATTTGAACGTGAAACAGGTGACACTCCGCACTGACGCATCTCAGAAGTCAAAAAGCCAGGTATCATCTTCTCGATTCGTCTTTGCAAGTCTCTGAGTCTGCCACCCAGCGACAATTGCATCAAGTCAGCAAATAACCTCCAAGACGGCTGTCAATAAAATTTCAAAAACTTCCACCTCTGCAGCTTTGTACAGAAAGAAGGTGTTCTGTTTTCGTACTGAAAAATGCGAAGATATAAAGCGCCAAAAAGCGCCGCCACCAGAAAGACGGAAAGAGAGGGGCCTCAGATCAAGCCAAGCCACGAATCAAGGCAAACACTGGTCATTTAAATCATTCAACACTGACGTCAAATTTTGCAAGCAAAGCTGCTAGGCTGAAAAACTGACATCATCACTTCTATCTTAACATTCTATTGATATTGCAATAACTAAACATTTGACATCGGGCTTTGCGATCAAAACTATTGGTCCGACAAAATTTTACAATGATATTTCTTTTACGTGAACAATTTACATCTTTTAATGATTTAAAATCTTATATTAACTTGCGCAAGCAAGCTATTGGGCTGCGAAACTTCAATCCATGTTGATCAAATATCTACTGTGCGCAAACACATGTTGCTTGAAGCGTGATACATGGTGATGGATGAATGGCAAGTAATAAGACACAGATGATCGTAAGCTCTTGGCAGCAAATTTTGCGAAAGGTTGATGGGACGTACGTCGTCCTAAACCGAAGCGCAAAGACCGCAAAAAATGGGTCCACTTTGGGGGTCAAAATGCGGACCCCAAAACGGGGCCAATCCTTTTGACAAATAAATTGCGGGCTCCATTTAGGGGCCCACATTTTGACCCCAAAAGTGGGCCCATGTTAAAAACAATTTTACGGTCTTTGCGTTTCGGTTTAGGACGACGTACGGCCCATCAACCTTTCGCAAAATTTGCTGCCAAGAGCTTGCGATCATCTGTGTCTTGTTACTTGCCATTCATCCATCACCATGTATCACCTTCAAGCAACATGTGTTTGCGCACTGTGGAGGTCCTACGATCTGTCCTCGGAAAACGCCTGCTTTAAAGCCTCCAAAACTGGAACCATTCAAAATGCCTTCGAACAGGTTCGGAATATGGAATTCGACGCAGGGAGCCCAACAAGAATATTCAACCCAAATCCGCGCCAAGAAAAATGTTAGCTGATGAAACAGGAGCACGAAAAGAGTGAAAGTCGACGAGAAGACCTTGGAAACCCCCATAGAATTACGAATATTCAACCCAAACCCCCTTCAAGAAAAATAGTAAAATCCTAATGAAACAGAGCACAAGAAGACTGAAAGTCGACGAGGGGACCCTTGGGAACCCCCATAGAAAAACGCATATGCAACCCAAAACTCGCACGGAGAAAAATAATAAATTCTAATTAAATCTTAATAAAACTGAGAACACAAAGATTGAAAGTGGACGAGGGGACCCTTGGGAATCCCCATAGAATTACGATGATGGATCAAAAATCTGCCCCGGGGACCCCGTGGCAACCCTCATAGAATTCCGTACATTCACGATTTGGAGAAATGCAAAGAATATCAAAGATGGCGGTAAGGGTTGGCTCATGATCAATCAAGTCTTGACATGTTGGAATTTTTGCATTTCTGCGCACAATTATTTTTTGCTGCGATTTTTCCAAAGGGTGGTCCGCCTATCAGAAGTGAAGAAGATGAAGAAAGATCGCGACGCTTGCTTTGCCACAAGCTCTCGAACAAGCATTCGCGCAATTACGCTACTCAAGCATCACCACACGGTTACCAGCGCAAAACAGCAAGCCCAACAAAATCACCAGCGCGAAAGATCACCAGCACAGCAACATCACCAGCACAAATCGTCGCTCAAGGGAAAAGAACACCGACCGCATGAAAAGAAGTGAACCGGCGGCTTGGCCTGCCATGGGACAATTTGATGGCTTGCTTTCCGGTGCGCATGATCCCAGACATTGCAAAATACATGCATGACCAACCAGGAACGGATGTTCAAGACTTTCAGCAGGTTATCTCTCCCTCAGCCTGAGAGCAATCCAGTGCTGAAAGTCACCAAAAGCAGGCTTCCTCGCCCTGCTCCACAGCCTTCTCACACACTAGTTGCTGATCAAGCTTGTGGATCCGGTCTTATCATTCTGCCTTACTTGCACTCAGCATTGCCAAGAATGCGCTCAATGCTAACATCGAAATTGAGTTGTCCAGATCTCGTCCTGCTCCTGCTGGTAACGCAGCCTCTTCGACTCCCGTGCATCATCCACCGCGTCTATTTCCTCAGTGCCAAAGCAAAATGTATCTTGGGGCAAGTCCACGCTGCTAATTTTCGCAGCAGCGTCAGCCGAGGCGCTGCACAGTGACTTTTTTGCCATCTCTTTGTGTTTAGACGAAAGCACAATCAAGGATCTCTTTTCATGTCCGTGTGGCATCCTGAGGGCTCGCTGCCCTCCTCACCCCCGAACTCATTAGCTGCCTATTTTTTTGCTCGCATACATCGCCTCGGTAGCACTAAGCTAAGGTCGATAAGAAGCAGGTGAAACAGGTGAAACCAATTAAAACAAGTGAAACAGCGAAGCTTCGAAGCAGCGAAGACAAAAAGCAAACGAAGCCAAGGCAGTAGTCTGCGAAAATTATGCACATGCAATGAATTGCCCACCTCACTTCTCTGCCGTTGTGTGTACGTCATCATATCGATCACAGAGTGTAGGTAATGGCTATCATGCCATCACACATTCGCATCACTGTCACTCACTGTTCATCGAAAGTGAGTATTGTAACCACCATGCAATTTTCAGACAGTAATGCACGTCATTGTCATTTGAAGGTCTACCGACACTGGCGAGTCAGATTACCGCGCGACCAGGTGCATCTTTGATGCCGGAAGGCCAAACTCTGATTGCAATGCTCCTGCAGATCTTGCCTATTCACTTTGCTATGACCTCGAAGTGACTTGCATTACAGTCTCAGTGTTGCAATGTATGCTTCTCTCAGCGTCAGGTGCACTTACGGAGCCACTCTGACTTACCACGGTGGTGTAGTTGTGCACAGTGGGATACAAGTTTCCTTTTGCCAGTCGATGCATTGCCTTCTGCCAGTGCTACTCTTGAAGGCGGCAGTGCTACGGGGGTGCGAAGCAGTGGCTTGACAAGCTCTGTGCCCTGAAGGACGACTGGCTTCCGCTCTGCGTTTGCCCTGTGTCCTTCGGGCACGGTCCTTGACGCTGCTGCTCCCTTGACCACCACATTTCTCCCAATCATCATTGTGTGTTCTACACTTGCCATTTTCGAGCTTGGTGACGGATTTGGGTGCTGTGACGACCACTCGTGGTGTCGTTTGGCTCTTTGTCATCTTAGGATCGAAACGCATTGGCAGGTCATACACAATATGTTTTTTTCATGACGTGACAATGTTCAATGCGATGTTCACCAGAGGCTTATTGCGGAATGGTACACTTTGCAGAGGCGACGGAATGACTTTCACCTTCGAAGTAAGGTGGCATTTCTTTTCTGCTGTGGCATTACTGGTGATTTACTGACTTCGATTACTTGATCGATTCGATTGCTGGACTTGTACCGACTTGTACTACTTCTCTCTGAGCCCCCCGGTTTTTGTACAGCTTACGTCTCACTGCAGATGTGTTAATGCACTCTCTTAGATTGGGATCTTTGAGTTTCTTGTTGTTTTGATTTGTGACCGCGGCCACAATGCCAGAGCGGCGCCCTAGAGGAAAAAAAAAACCAGCGCACCAAAACCACCAATAACAACAAAATCACCGGCGCCACCTAAACAGAACATGACCAACGCCGCCAACACCAAAAAATCAGCACACCACGAACACCACCATCACAAAATTACCGGTCCACCAACAACACCGCAACATCGCTATTAAAATTTCCCAGACCAATAGTTTTAATCGCAAAAGCCCGATGTCATGTTAAAACAGTGCAATATGATTGGAAAGCAGTAATGTTGTAAAATTGATCTTACTGTAGGGGCCCTTTCATCTGTCCCTGGAAACTGCTGGCTTTTGAGCCTCCGAAATTAGAACCACGTTCTGGGTGCTTAAGGCAGTGTGGTAACAATCGCTGCTTTGCGTTTTCAGTTTTTCTGGAGGGGATTGGCTGGCTGATAATGTATTTGAAAATCGCTTGGCAGCGCTTTTTAATTGGGTTGGGTTGTGTGCAATTTGCTGGTAAACTATTGATGCGGTTGGCTTGTAGTAAATTTTTGTTGCGCCTGTGTTGTGGATGTGCTGATGGTGTTGCGCTGGTAATTCTGTAAACAATTTAATCTCTTTTAAATAATTCAAAAGCTGACATCAACTTGCGCAAGCGAAGCCATTGAGCTGCGAAATTTCAAGCATTGTGTTAATACAACCTGTTGATCCATGTGAAAAATTTATTTTCATTCAGATCAAATGTCCACAACGTGTGTCCAGAAAGACTGCAATGAGCGTTGTCAAGCACAGAGCAACCATCTTTAATGATTGGATAACAGCGAATCTCTCGATTTCAAGATGGTGGCGACTCTCACCCATTCATTTTTCTTGAAGACTTAAGATTGTGACGACTTTTTCAGATTTGCAAAAAGGTTTGCTGTTTCAATTGATTGCGTTTGAAAAAAGTTCAAAGGTGCAACCAAACAAGAAGATTTAGCAAAGTGGAAAATTAAAAAACAAAAAACTATGCAGTCTTAGTAACACACGCAGTGGAGAGCACGTTGATCTTGTTTTTGGCGTCATTGTTTCGTGAAACAGATCAAGATGAAGATGTAAAGAAGGATGATGGTGAAAAAGCTGACGCAAAACAAATGATGTGAAGAGAAAAAATAGAAATTAAAATGATGATGATGATGATGATGAAGATGATGAAGATCATGAAGATCATGAAGATGATGAAGATCATGAAGATCATGAAGAACATGAAGATCATGAAGATGATGATGAAGAAAAGTGATGAAGATGATGATGACGATGATGATGATGATGATGATGATGATGATGATGAAGGGGACGGAAATGATCAAAATGATGAAAAGGATGATGATGATGATGATGATGATGATGAAGATGATGATGATGATGATGATGATGATGATGATGATGATAATGAGAATGATGATGATGATGATGATGATGATGATGAAGGTGATGAAGATGATGAAGATGATGAAGGTCATGAAGATGATGAAGATCATGAAAATCATGAAAATCATGAAGATCATGAAGATCATGAAGATGATGATGAAGAAAAAAATGATGATGATAATGATGATGATGATGATGGTGATGGATGAAGATGACGAGGATGATGGAGATGATGATGATGTTGATGATGATGATGATCAAGGTGATGGAAGTGATCAAAATGATGAAAATGATGACGATGATGATGATGATGATGATGATGATGATGATGATGATGAAAATGATGAAGATAATAGAGACGATGATGATGATGATGATGATGATGATGATGATGAAAATCATGAAGATGAGAAAGATCATGAAAATCATGAAAATAATGAAGATCATGAAGATGATGAAGATCATGAAGATTATGAAGAGAATGAAGACGATAAAAATGATGATGAAACAAAAATGATGATGATGATGATGATGATGAAGATGATGGTGATGATGATGTTGATGGTGATGATGATGAAGTTGATGATGATGATGATGATGATGATGATGATGATGATGATGACAGGACATCAAGATGAACATTTGGAAAGTGATAGATTTTGTTTACTTTTTTTTGGTCACTGCCACGTTCTCTGGCGCTTAGCCACGGTCGACACTGAACACTATCCAGCAAATCACACAATAAATGAAACGTAGATGCAGAAAAAAACGACAATATGAGGATGATGAAAATTCCAAGATGTTTGAAAAAACGCACCAGGTGTTTTTGCTCGTAGGTGTCGCTTGCGCGGCACTTTGCCAAAGGTCGACGCGTAAGAAAGAGAAATGTCAGAAGTATTCCCAGGACAAATGCAGCGCAACATGAATTCGGGAACAATATTGGAAAAACAAATCAAACTGGTAAAGATGATAAAAAACATGAAAAAATGAAAATGATGAAGATGACAAAGATGATGAAGAAAATGTTGAAATGATGAATCAACACAAAAGGAAAAAATCAACTTGTTTTTTCCGGCACGGCGCATTCTGTCAAAGTCGAAGATTAGTGCAAGAGACAAAGCCAAAACACGCCGCAACAACCGAAACGGCCACTTTGAAATTCCTGTAAAGTTTCCTGCTGTTCAACCTACACAAAAGAGAGTTATTAATGCATCTCGTCAGAAGATTACAACATAGAATACGACCCAATAGCAGAAATCTGAATGTCTTGAAACATCGAAGAAGATCTTCTTCATAAACGTAACGACACCTTTGGAAATTTATTGTACAAACAAACCAGGGTGATATTTGTACATATTAGCTTTTTCAGAGGATAATGTGAGTAGTTAGAAGGCAGCTTTGCAAAAGCGAAAACAAGGGAACAAGAGGGGACAAAGCAAAGTCTTGACGATTCTTAAGAGGTTTTCTACGGTGATCATCTTGATGTTACCATCTGGTTCACTTCTCATGGAACATCTAGTCACGTGACGAAGCTTTGCGTCAGACGGGCGCCGCCGCTCGCACCAAAAAGGTGATTGTTTTTGGAGGCGTTTTGGAAAAATAAAAATATGTGTTTCAGTTTTTTCCAAATTCATTGTCCATTTTAGCGCAAAAGATGCATCATTTAAGGCCTAGACATTTGCTCTGAATCGAATCAATCAATGTAAACAATTGAAACTATTATTTTTTCCACAAAATATATTAAATATATTTTTACATTTTTGATTATGATATTCCAGCCAGGAAGTGCAAGAAGGGAATCCTGCCACATTACAAAGCCATCATCTCAATGATTCAAAACAAAATGATGGAGTGAATAGAGGCAATGAAAAAAATCAAGTTTCACACAGAACCGAGACGAAGACTACACAGAAAGCGAAGATGACCAAGATAAGGAAAATGACAAGATGATGAAGCTCACAGAGACGATGAAGATCATCAAGATGTTGAAAAGATGATGAAGAAGATAAAAATGATAGAGAAGATTGAGATGATGAGGATGCTGATGAAGACGATGATAATACAGATGCTGATAAAGATGATGGCGATGTTGAAGATGATCGAGATGAAGATGTTGATAGTGATGAAGATGATGAACATCGTAAAGACAATGCAGATATTGACTATGATGAGGATGAAGATGAAGATGAACATAAAGATAGAAATGCAAATGAAGATGAAGATGAAAATGAAGATGATGAAGACAAAGAATGTGATGAAGATGAAGAAAATGATGAAAAGAAGGGGATGGTGATGAAGAGGATGAAAATGACGAAGATGATTAAGATGATTCAGTTGATGAAGATGATGAAGATGGTGAAGATGATGAAGACCATGAAGATCATGCAGATGATGAAGAAGAAGAAGAAAAAGAAGAAGAAGAAGAAGAAGAAGAAGAAGAAGAAGATGATGATGATGATGATGATGATGATGATGATGATCGATGAAGATGATGAAGATGATGGAGATGATGGAGATGATGGAGATAATGGATATGATGGAGATGATGAAGATGCAGGCGATGATGACGAACAAGAAGATGATTAGGATGAAGATAGTGATGAAGATGAAGATTCAGATGGAGATGGAGATCAAGATGATGAAGATGGAGATGGAAATGGAGATGAAGATGATGAAAATGATGAAGATGATGGAGGTGATGCAGATGAGGCAGATGAGGAAGATGAACATAATGTGGAAGATGGTGAAGATGGTGAAGGAGGTGAAGACGAAGATGAAGATGCAGATGAAGGTGAAGAAGAAAATGAGGATGAAGATGAAAATGAAGATAAAGATGCAGATGCAGATGCAGATGGCGGTGAAGGCGAAAATGAAGATGAAGATGATGATCCAGACAAAATTTAGATGAAAATGGAAATCAATATGAAGATTAAAATGAAGATGGAGATCAAGATGAAGATTGAGATGAAGATGAAGATTGAGATGAAGATGAAGATCGGTGAAGATGAGAGACGTGAAGAACGTGAACACCTTGACCTTGAAGGAAAAAATCCTCAATGCTCTCGGGAATACACCAGTAACAATTGATGGCCGATGAACCAAAACAATAGGCCGCTGCTCAGACAGTACATCAAAACCCAAATGCGTGTGAACGATGTGATGCTTCTTTCTACCATCCAGCTAGGCGATGCAATTCCGGCATGGTGGCTCCCAGCATGGTCGCAGGAACCATAGCACTTGTTCCGAGCTGCGCAATGAAAGACCTGTGAGACTGAAACCGCGACCAGTGAAAGACCACCGCGCCGTAAAACTGCCGCTGAAACCTCGGATTGTGAAGGGGATCGGGACACTCAGGGAGATGTTTCGACAAAACTTTAACACATCCAGGAAGTGACTGGGGGAACAAGGGTGAACCTGCAATGTCCTCTGGCGTGACTGTGGAACAAGGGTAAAGAGAAACATCTACAAGAGCCAATTTCCAGCAGCATGTCAAGCTTCAGTTTGGTGCCGCCTGGCCAAGCCTTTGGCTCAACCAAGTGAAGCCATGTAGATCTGTGCGTTGCAAATGTTTGGATGCAGGTTTTGGCACACAGTTGGTGATGTTGAAGCAGACTCTACCTGACATGCGGAGGATTTTCCCTGTAGAAAATGGAGGAAACCAGTAATTGTTTATGCCTTCCGTCAAGAATGATACCCGTCTGAATCGTTTAGTTATTATAGTTCTTGGTTGTTTAAGAGCACGCTGTGGTGACTGTACAAGTTCTGGTGACCTGCTTGTTGGATGATCATGAGATGGCTTACCACAAGCCACAAGGTATTTGCATAAGGGGTTCGATGTGCATCCCTAGCTGGCACCTCATATTCACCTGGTCACCAGTAATGGTAAATAATGGCTGATCATGTTAATTCTGATGATTAACCATTATCAACTACTAGCAACTACCGGTAATGATCATAGTTTTCATATCCAGTACCGATCCTGGGGCATGTTGCCATGGTGGCGGACTGTGGCAATAGCATTGGCCGCACATGGCGCCGTGCCCCGGCAAGAGCTGCAAGATGCTCATAGCACATGGAAAACATCATTGAGTGATCTACCATGAAATCAAAATGGGGACGCCCCCAGTCTACTGTGACGACGGTTGATACCTTTTGGGACTTGGCAGTCAGAATGGCTCAGTAGGCAACGCATCCACCTACACGTCAATATATCCATTGCTGTGCTTGCTACTGAGAAGGCATCTTTGATTGGGTGGTTTGAAATGTACTTAGTTGCATTTATTTACTTAGAAAAAAATTAAATTGGATCTACTTAAATGTACTAAGATTCGATGGATCAAGAGATCAACAGGTAGATCCATCGATCAATAGATCGCCACCCTGTGGCTTTGGTGATCTGCTTTCGGGGTCCCCCTGCTTAGTGCAGCCATGGGACCGATGGAAGCCCCTTGTGACACAAACAATTGCAGTCAGCCGCAGCATCCAAACCTGCTGGAATGTCACGACAATGGTGCGGGAATCGTCGAAGAACTACACAGATATCGAAGCAGTCAAGGTATAGTTTCTGCAGCTTCGTAAACAGCATGAAAGTTGGCCACTGATAGAGCTGTTGAGCTGTCCATGAAACCCTAAACCCTCAGGGTTGCATCATTTTCGCCACGGCTGGTCGGCGAAAATGTGCCATCCCTCCATGGTCCATGTCCCATGTCGCTGGATGGCCAAACACGAAGCAATCAACTGAGGCTGCCGTCCCGACATCTGGGATTCAGGTGGGGGACAGCTGGGCAAATGACTGCATGGAGATTTCCACAACGATCCCGATCCCTAGCCATCACCAAGCGATCATCTTCAGTAAACTTGCAACCATGTCTGATTTAGGAACAGAAACGGGTCCAAATCGGGATACCAAAAAAACCACACGCACAGAATTTTATCTGGAGGGAAATGATCAGTCATCATGATGATATATGCACTCACATACCCTGTAATCTTCTTCATGTATCCATGATTGATCGGTCGACAATTGTAGCCATTTGAGGGATTGTTGATTCTGTATCGTTGTGCACGAGATGCTGACAACAGTTGCTGCGTGACAACGGACACAGATCCCCCTTGTTGGCATGTCTAAGCTATTGGTATGGCCGTTCCCGCGGCTAGGATGGTGATGGTGATGGTGATGGTGATGGTGATGGTGATGGTGATGGTGATGATGATGATGATGATGATGATGATGATGATGATGATGATGATGAATGGGGCCTTAGTCGACCAACAGATTGTTTGGCATGGATCGCAAGCAACCAGTGATCCTGGTGATTGTCTGTCTGTTTCTAGAATGCTGCTGATTACTCGAATTTGGGAATCCCATAGACTATGGGGTATATTGGTCTAAAGACTTGCTGTTAGAAGCAATCTCTAAGCCATAGTCTTTAACAAAAAGTGCTTCATTAATCCATAACTATCCATAGTTAAGCCATAGTTAATCCATAGTTATCCATAGTTAAGCCATAGTTAATCCATAGTTATCCATAGTTAAGACATAGTCAATCCTGTTGATATGCCCGAAAAGTGGTGCTGAACTCCCTCCGGTAGCTCCTTTTTGGGTTCAGGTTTAGCGGTTCGCCCTGCAGGTGCTCTCGTGCTACCGTGGCACTGAAGAATGTTGCCAACGAGGAGAGCTGGCCGGCCCCACAGGTTGAGTGAGTAGCGGTGGTTCAAAATTTGGTGCTTTAGCAAGCCATAGAGATTAATGATAGTTAAATGGTTAATGATAAGGGATAGTAACCAACAACAATGAGGGAATATACCAACCACATGGGTGGTTTATCATTATTAACGATGATTTATTATGGGTGAAATGACAATAAGCAACAATAATGGTGAAACAACTACTACATGGTGGTTTCTCAAGTCCTAGGAAACCCCAAGGCTATGGATGGTTTATTCTTACAAATGGTAATGGATGATTTGGGAGTACCCTTATTTGGAGAAACACCCATATTTACACTGGATGCATAATTGTGTAGTAATGTATGGATATGTATATGTATATATATATATATATATGGGATCGGGGGAATAATCGTGCCCCTTGGGAACTCTTTAAAGGCATACATACATACATACATACATGCATGCATACATGCATACATGCATACATGCATACATGCATACATGCATACATGCATACATGCATACATGCATACATGCATACATGCATACATGCATACATGCATACATGCATACATGCATACATGCATACATGCATACATGCATACATGCATACATGCATACATGCATACATGCATACATGCATACATGCATACATGCATACATGCATACATGCATACATGCATACATGCATACATGCATACATGCATACATGCATACATGCATACATGCATACATGCATACATGCATACATGCATACATACATACATACATACATACATACAT
>VSDK01011944.1:29834-40068 GCA_009767595.1 Symbiodinium kawagutii
TATGTCCCCTAAGGAAAAAATAGGGGAAACCCGGTACTGTCCCTATTTCCCCTACTTCCCTTATGTTTGGCAGAGATCTGGAGCCAACCTTTCTAGAGATCTTCCCCAAACATAAGGGAAATAAGGGAAAATAGGGACAGTACAGGACTTCCAGCAGGTTTGGTTCCAGAACCTGGAATTGTCCCTATTTCGTTTATGTCCCCTAAGGAAAAAATAAGGGAAACCTGGTACTGTCCCTATTTCCCCTATTTCCCCTATGTTTGGGGAAGATCTCTAGAGAGGTTGGCTCCAGATCTTTCCCAAACATAGGGGAAATAGGGGAAATAGGGACAATACCAGGTTTCCCCTATTTTTTCCTTAGGGGACACAAGGGAAATAGGGACTGCTGGAAGTCCTGTACTGTCCCTATTTTCCCTTATTTCCCTTATGTTTGGGGAAGATCTCTAGAAAGGTTGGCTCCAGATCTCTGCCAAACATAAGGGAAGTAGGGGAAATAGGGACAGTACCGGGTTTCCCCTATTTTTTCCTTAGGGGACATAAAGGAAATAGGGACAGTTCCAGGTTTTGGAGCCAAACCTGCTGAAAGTCCTGTACTGTCCCTATTTTCCTTTATTTCCCCTATGTTTGGGGAAGATCTCTAGAGAGGTTGGCTCCAGATCTCTCCCAAACATATGGGAAAGAGGGGAAATAGGAACAGTACAGGCTTTCCCCTATTTGCAAATAGGGGACATAGGGGAAATAGGGGCAGTACAGGAATTGCAACAATCAGAATTTTGCTTAGAATTGGTGAAGCAAAGGAATTTTAAAGGTGCGTGGAATTGTTGAAGCAGAGGAATGTTATTGTTATTTGAAATTGGTGAAGCAAATGCAAAATTAGTCATTGTTACATTTACAGATTTGCATGGGCACTGGGGAATAACGATAACCAACAAATATTGTTTAAACCATTCACAAGGGGCACGGTTATTCCCCAGTACCCATATATATATATATATAGATTTTTTAGTTAATTGATACATATCTATACATGCATATTTCAAGATACATATATATATATATATACATATGTTACTATCCTATAAATACATGAACATATACGTGCAGGTGTATGTATTTATAAATATAAATATAAATATATATATATACTTTAAACATACATTCAAATTGTGCATACCACTACCAATACCAATATAGGTAACGACTAACAGGGTGGGGGGTGGTTACAACACATCAAGGGACTGGCATGGCCACAGTGAGGACGACCTCTGGAATTGTTCCAGCAACTAGGCTAGCTACGTGAGAACGATTTCATTGGAGACCTTGAGGTGAAACTTTGGTGTCGAACAAGGACTCTCAGTGACTTCCCCCAACTCAAAAATATTTCAGGGAAGCACTTTATTCATAGATGAAACTCTATATATAAACATATTATATATGGATATATCTGTATATTTACATACGTATACACATATGCATGTACATATACATATACATATACATATACATTTACATATATACATATGCAAATACATATACATATACATTTACATATACATATACATATACATTTACATATACATATACATATACATTTACATATATACATATGCATATACATAGACATATACATGTACATGTACCTGTACGGAGAGATATTCATATACATATACATGCATACACAATTTACAAGCACATCAAGGCAGCTACACCTGTGCTCCGCCCGTTCAAGTTGTCTTGCTGTCAGGCGAATCATGCTGCGATCGAGCGGCCAAAGACTGCCGCCTCAGTCCCAGTGCTCTTCCAATGGTTGGAACCCAGCAGTGAGCGATCCATCCATGCAACCGGAGCTGCTGAGTAGCTGGCACTAAGTTTTCGTCGGAACCCTCTGAGTGGCGGAAACTGCTTAGTTCACCAGGGTAACTTCACCTACCAAGGCGGCGGAAACCGTGACCTACTGAGACTGTGGTAGAAAGCATATGGCTTTTGGTCAAAGGTTTGAATATCTGGTAAGAGAAAAATACAACTGAATATCTGGTAAAAGACACACAAATTGAAAAACAAGTTAAACAATTCAAGATAGACAAAAACAAATCAACTTTGCAGAGTGGTCCTTTCTCTTTCAAGTATTTCGATGCCTCCCAAAATGGTCATCAAACGCCGCGCTCGCGACGTGGCTCAGGCCATCCCGCCGCTCCCTTGTTGATGATAGCAGATCTTCCTGCTGGTCTGGGGCCACCCGATTGCAGCATTGGCCGATCCCAAAAGCTGTGGGGATACGGATGTGGCTATGGGTCAATATTAACCAACCAACCAATGGTTAATAGTTAATAATAGGGGATAACAACTAACAATAGTAGGGATATAAGGGATATACCAGCTCTATATGGCTCTGGGTCAATATTAACCAACCAATTTCATGGTGGATAATAACCAACCAACTATAGGGAAAACAATAGTTAATGATGGGGAAGCAGGGGTACGGGGTTTTGACCCACAGCCATGTGAACATGACCCGTGGAGGTATGGGATTACCGAGTTCCTGAACGTGCTTAGCGCAAACTTGCTCTTTGTTTCTCGAATCGACCATGAATGACTTCTACGTGGCCATGTCGGCCACGCTATGAAGTGTGTCAATGGGAATGTGAAGCTCCCGCTAGCGTGACCATGTTTTGGAAGAGAACGATCATGTTTTATGGGGGCACCATTTCAGATGCTTATTGGCACAACCACATAGAACTGGTATCACTCAAGAGGATAGCCAAGCTAGACAGTGGCCACTGGTGTCTTATTTTGATTCCCCGTTTGCATCATCCAGGGTATCTGCAGCCCAAAACTTCTTAAGATTGTTGTAGGAGGACAAACATATGCCGAGATATCGGGGGCCTTCCCGTGCGGTACTCACCAGCACCAGATTGACATGATGTCTATGGGTCAATCACCAAGGTACGGTAGTTGGCCTTCCGGCGTGCCTTAATGTTGGGTTTGTCCATATATGAAACACTCATTGCTATCGTCAAAGTCGAACAAGGTCAACACCTCCATAAATGCGTATACTGGGTTTGTCCATGAAACAATCATTGCAAAGGTCAAGGTCAAACAAGGTCAAACCATGACAATGCCCTGAGTGGTTGCATGGTCAATCCCACACCAGCATCAGCCTCGTCGCACCTTGAGGGAGCACAACATCACTCTGTCCTCAAGCACCGGGGGATCGCTATCGGCCCCCACTTTGTTTCGAGGTCATCATAGCTAGGGTCCCTGTCCCCAACCCCAACCACACGATGTGATAAGCCACCATTGATGCTTGGTGGGCTGGTACAACTCTAGCTGGCGCCACTGGCATGGCTCTGAATGCGCACTTGATGGTTTGTCTTGGTGATGGTAGTTCTGTTTTGATGCGATTCTTTCAGGGTGTACATCATATGTATATGGATAATATGGTATGTACATACAATATGTATACACACACATCTATATATATATGTATATATATATATAAATGGATATCATTCTATTCAGATCCAAGCACACAGTATCTCTACACAGATACAACATTGTCAGTGTATAGATATATGGGTGTTTCTCAAAATAGGGCAGCCCCAAATCATTCAATCTTAGTCCGCTTCTCCAAGGAACATACTGCAGACCCTTCACGATGCTGTGATCCTGGCAAAGGCGGGGCAGCACAACTGGCTACCCGAAATCGGGTTGCAACAGCCCTTCTTAAGCATCACCAACCAGTACTACGCCTTACTAGTTTGAGCATTACTAAGCATCACTAAGGGTTACTCAAGCATTCCTGATTTGAATGACTAGTAATCGCTAAGCAATACTAACCATCACTAAGAATTCATGGCTATTCATCCTGTTTGGCCTTTGTGAAGCATTACTTAACATCACCTGTTTCCTCAGTCATGAGATGCTTTGCCAAGAAAAAAGGTTGGCGAGTCAAGGTGTTTCCAGTTCCGCAAAGTGATTGCAGGATGGGGACAGTGCTCAGAAGAATTTTTGTTGCACAGACGGTGAATTTTGAAAAGCCACGACGGAAGCTGCAGATTGTGCAGTCACAAAGTCTGGTTGCAGATTCTCCAGTGATTGGCTTCCCCGGAGCTGGATTTTGCTAGATCCCAAGTCCGTGGCATTGCACTTGAAACGTTGGACATAAACATAAGGCTGTTGGCCAGACTTCCAATCAAGATGGCATGAAGCCAAGAGACAACATTTAGGTGCTCCCAAACGTGGGATGAACCCTTCGTAGATTTGGGATATGACTTGATGAGTTGGGCAATAGCGACAGGGAAGGAAGGTTGAAGCTCAGGCAAAGCAAGAGATGCCACAGCCACTTCAAGCACACCGACTAGGTACATGAAAGGAGGATGTGCCAAGGGACAATACTAGATATACAAACGAAAATGGTGACGTGAACATGTCATGAATTCTGTGGCTTTGACATCAAAAAGTGTTATCGAATTGCCAGTTCCGATAACAACACTTTTGCCAGTTCATGTCATGAGCGAAAGGTTATCGAATTGGGGTGAGTGTCAAATAACATGTGGGCGTTTCTCAAAATAGGGAGACCCCCAAATCATCCTTTCTATTAGTCATTTATAGTAACAAACCAGCCATTTTTGGGGCTCCCTATTTTGAGAAATCATCATGTCATGAATATTTTGATGCCATTAAATCTAAATGAATGGTTTTCCTAAGATTTTGGGGCTTCCTATTAGTCATTTATAGTAAACCACCATGTAGCAGTTGTTTCACAAGTATTTGTTGTTATCCCCTATTATCAACCATCATTAATCACCATTTATAGTAAGAAACCAACCATGTTGGTCCTTTTGTTGGTTACATTCTCCTTTTTTTCACCTTATTAACCGTCATAATCCCCCAGAAATCCAATACTGTTCACACGTGCAATCCACCAATGCATGAATTGTTTTCGTTTCCCAAAATGCGATGTCTTCTTTTCATCACTTCACCTATTACTAACTATTAACCAGCTATAACATTGGTTGGTTATATATTCGTATAACTACCTATTAGTGGTCATGACTTGTTTTCATCACTTCGCCAGGCCTTGGGGCGAGTGTTGGTTTTGGGGCCTTTCGTTGGAGACCCACCGTATATTGACCTTCAGAACTTGGCAGAGGCGCGGCGGGTGCACCCAGTTGCACTCCAAGCAATGGAAGATGATAAGCTGGCGATTTTTGAAGAAAGACCCCACAAGATATAGACATAGATCAAGATTTAGCATAAGCTGTTTATATTTGTTTGTGGTAAACACTTGTCAATGCTTAACTAAAGTGCTGGATCGCAAGCAAATTGTTTTAGTGTCATTAGCAAGCTGTAGGCCCAGCCAGCTGGCTGCTTTGCGCTTGCCCGATCTGCCTGTCTTCTTTACTTGTATTTCATGTCGATTGGTTAATTCTCCTTTGTGGTTGTTGACGTTCGTGTTTGTGTGCTTGTGCTTCTTCTTGTTGTTGATGATGATGTTGTTGCTGTTGTTGTTGTTGTTGTTGTTGTTGATGATGATGATGTTGCTGATGTTGTTGTTGTTGATGATGATGTTGTTGTTGTTGTTGCTGTTGCTGTTGCTGTTGCTGTTGCTGTTGCTGTTGCTGTTGCTGTTGCTGTTGCTGCTGCTGCTGCTGCTGCTGCTGTTGCTGTTGCTGTTGCTGTTGCTGTTGCTGTTGCTGTTGCTGCTGCTGCTGCTGCTGCTGCTGCTGCTGTTGCTGTTGCTGTTGCTGTTGCTGCTGTTGGTGTTGTTGTTGTTGTTGTTGTTGTTGTTGTTGTTGTTGTTGTTGTTGTTGTTTTTCACTTCTTCGCTCCGGTGCATGTTTAGTATGGTGCGGTACCCTTGGAATATTTGTTGTTTGCCACCTAGCATGCTTAGATCTGAGATTTGATGTGGGTGTATACAGCTTACGAATACAACCCTACGTACCACTGAGCCATGTACAGTCACTAGTCGGCCAAGTAGAGTGCTGTCAATAGATGTTAACAGTTTTGCATCGTCAAGTGTCCTCCAACCGCCAAGCAGCTTGTTACATGCTTGATTGTTGTATCACATGGAGTTTTCCATTGTTTTGCATACGTGGTACATGGCTGAAACAATTGGATCAACATCACATTACAAAGATATCACAAGGATGATGATATATTCCATGATCCACTACAATGAATATGATGAAAATGATAGTATGCTTCGTTATCTCCATCCTCCTTCTCCCACTCATCACCTCTATCACTGTTCAAACAATTCCCATCACCACGACCATGGCTATCGTCACCCAGGGGTCGCTCAGGGCCAGGAGTTGGGCCATGAGAGTCTGCGTGGAGTAGGTTTCAGCCAGGATTGAAATCCAGAAATCCCGGCCCATGATGAATCCCGTGGTTCGCTTGGGGATGAAAAGGTGAATCCCATGATGAATCCCATGATGAATCCCATGGTTGAAATCCCATGATGAATCCCATGGTTGAAATCGCATGATGAATCCCATGATGAATCCCATGGTTGATGAAATTTGGTGGTCACCGTTGGTGCTTCTGCGACTCTGCGTGTTGGGAGCGAGGCCTTTGGCATTGACATCATTGTCGCGAAGGACCTTGCAAGACCTTTGAGGTAAATTGGCCCTGTCAGAGTCAGACTCACTCCATATCATTACAATGCGTCCTGTATTTGAAGTAAAAGATCAGACATTTGATTGATTTAATCAGCCCACAAACCAAACTTTCAATCTTCGGCATGTAAGGACTAGAAAACTCTTCTGCTGGGTGACCTTTTTGTGGAGGATTCTTTTCACCGCAGGAGCTTCACTGGCCAAGTACTTGTGATGATGGCAACCAGACTTTGAGGGCATTTGAGGCGCGAGTGGCGCTGGTGAAGTCTGGTGAAGCATCATAGGGCTATGGGTCAAGAATTTACTCAGCCATCTCGTGAGGGGTTATTGTTCACCAAGAATTTCAAAGGGGAAACAGCCTGGTTGATGTGGGAACCAGGGCGAACCAGTGGTAGGAGGAAGTCATCCTGGGGAGCCGATTACTTGGGGCCCCGGTAGTGTCGACCCTCGAAGCGGGAGCATGTCCTGAAAGGTTCCATGGTGGCAGGGTTCTTCCTGGGGATGCTTTCCAGTTTAGGGTTCCCACGGGTTCCCATGTTGAAGTCATGAACTGGGGAGCTTTCAGGAAAGAGATATGGCAATTTCTCAAGCCAGAGGAGACCCCCCCCAGTTATCGTCCATTAATCATTAATCATTTTTAGTAGTAAACCAACCATAGCTTTGGGGTATCCCTATGACTTAAGAAACCACCAAATATGTATATGGTTTTTCTCCGGCTCTAGTCTTAGCTCTCCGAGTTCAAGGTTCAACATTTAGGATGGGTCAAAAATCAGAAGATTGCGAGTTTTTAGCATGGTCCAATGATGGTGGAAGAAACCCTGCTGAGATGATATATAGTACAGTATTGGTGATAATCAGCTTGGTCATGAGCCGCCTGGAATAGTGGTTTATGAGCTGTCCGTCTATGACTCATGATCATAATCAGCTTATTACTTATGATTTATAATTGTAGTCGTAGTCATAATCAGGTTTCAACTTACTGTAGTCAGCTGTTTTGTAATTTTACGAGTCAAAGGAAAACTTAAAAAACTTTCACAACTGTACAGCAAACTGTTTGATTTACAGTCAAACTTCGTAAACTCAGCCGTTTGTAAGTTGCTTCATGGTGATGAGCAACACCGCAGCCAAGTCGTTGAAAATCTCTGGCAGGTCAATGGCGCGAAAATCATGGGACCCTTTCGCGATCACTATAGCCTGCTAAGACTCTTGGCGTTGGATCAGTGATCCGGGTGGTAACTGTTCGCTTGCGGATGGTGGTAAGTTGGTTGTTTCCACCGTGAATCAGTCATTTTCTCCTTTCGGATCCCGTAAATGCTTTTGGGAAACGGTGAATCTGATCCTGCGGAATCTGAATCTTCATTCGACCACAAGTCTTCTCCACTGACAACCTGTGGTGTAACGTGAGTGACATGATGGTAACGAGCGTAGTTGCTAGCCCTGAATCCACAAACGAACTCCCCCAAAATGGTTGGTTTATAACTATAAATGAGATAATGAATGATAGCTGCATGTAAATGATTGATCATGAATGATAGCTGGGGGTCCCCCTACGACTTGAGAAACCAACAACTATAAAGGTTCTTGGTGCTGTTTTCTAATGGTAGGCATTCAGAGCTGCACAACTTTTCGTTTCTTGGTGACAGATTTACATCCCAGCAGTTTGGTCAGATTGCGAAACAGTTTATTGGAAATATGAGCCCGTATAGGTAACTATACGCATTGATATACATTCCTATATGTGTATATATATATATACATATATATATACATATATATATATATATATTTAAATATACATATATATATATACACATATTTATTTATACACATATATTTTTATACACATATTTTTTTTTATATATATATATATATATATACAGAGTATCTATATATACATATTTATTTATTCATTTGTTTCTCTATTTGTTAAGTCATTAATTAATTCATCAATTTATTGAAATTTCAGATATTTAAACATATGCATGCATGTATACTTCTGTGCAAATACGCACCATGCATACCTCTATCAGCAAGCATCTCTCTCTCTCTCTATATTTACACTTGAGCACAGACTTGTTCATCGGCAACCATGGACGAACAGGGATTAGCAGTGGAGCCACAGGTCACCCGTTGAGGGTTTGAGCTTCAGGCGGCGGGGCAATGCCATTCACAACGTTTCCTTATGGCCAGCGACGTTTCCATCCTGTCAAGGGCATTTGGACCGCTGCAGCTGCTGGTTGAGGGAAGTTGAGAGAATATTGGGTAGGTGAAACATCCCAACAAAATCCATGATGGTTCATTGCTCGGATCTTAGTCGTGGGCTATACAGGGTAGCCATACAAAGATCCAACAAGAGGAAAATGTGGTTGATTGGTACTGTAGAAGGGTATGATTCCTGTTGAAGTTATGAATCTGAAGTTGATGATAACTGGAAATGAATCCCGTGGAGGCAAACTCGTGTAGGATATGAATCTACTTGGTGGAGGTTGTTGAGCAATGAACCTGCACTGTGGCCTGAGCAGGGAGGCATTCCTGGAAGCTCGATCAACCATCATGGTGCACCAGTACCATTGGAACCCCCTCACTGAGTTCAAGCAATCGCTCCCTCGACATGGACATGTGTTGAACTATGGGATGCCCGGAACTTCAAGAATTCCTTGCTTCCTCATGGCTTCCCAATAGCTGCTCGTTCTGGGCCATTTTGGGTCCCTGAAGCATACTTGTCTGGAAATGACTATGGGTCAAAACCCTGTAGCCCTGGTTGCCCCATCATTAAACATTTTTTTGCCTCTAAAATGGTTGGTCATTAACTGCTTGACCCAGCTTGCCAAAGATGATCTCCCCAAGTAATTCGGAAATCTGGCAGCTCCAACAGATGTTCCCAAAGGATGATCTTTCCAATGGTAACGGTTGCACATGGGTGGTCACGTGTCGTGACTCCCAGGAGCTATGAGAAGTGGTCCCGCGGGGCCGTCGGAGAACTGGGGCAAGGATGGCATGCCGTGTCTGGGGCCCAGTGGTCATGCCATACTGTGACGATCAACAGATGTGGCGAGCGACCGGGTCAAGCAGTTTACCAACCAATTTCTTGGGGGATAATAACTAACAAAACTATAAGGAAAACAAGGGTTAATGATGGGGGAACCAGGGGTACGGGGTGAACTGACCCACAGCCATGTGGTGGATAGTTGGGGGTTTCGAAAAGCCATTGGGAACCCCAAAACTATGGCTGGTCTATTTCTATAGATGGTTTATCAAGGATGATATGTCTATGGGTCAAAACCCTGTACCCCTGGTTCCCCTATCATTAACCATTGTTTTCCTTATTATTGTCGGTTATTATCCCCCATTTTGGGTTGGTTAATATTGACCCATACCCATATCTGGGGGTACCCCAAACTGACTTGAGAAACCACCAGTTGAGAATGGGCAACTGCTTGATGAATAATAAGGTCGCGTGCGCGAGCCTTGACACTGTTGAGGATCGGACGATCATCAACAGCGTTGATAACAACAGCATATAAATCGTACTCTGGTTGGTGGTTTGATTGACATTTTGCGGTTAATTTCCCTACTAAGTATGAACACATGGTTGGTTTTGGTTTCCCTAC
>VSDK01011944.1:43407-69493 GCA_009767595.1 Symbiodinium kawagutii
GTTCTGTTCCAAGGAGAGCGAAGAATTATATTCCAAGGAGAGGAAAGAGTTCTGTTCCAAGGAGAAGGAAAAGTTTTGTTCCAAGTGGAAACGAGAGTTCTATCCCAAGGAAAAACGACAATTGTTTCCTAAGGAGAGAAAAGAGGTTTATTCCAAGGAGAAAGACGAGTGCAATTTCATGGAAAAAGAAAAATTTTGTTCCAAGGAGAGGAATCCATACCAAGGAGAAAGAAGAGTTCTGTTCCATGGAGACAGAAGACTTATATTCCAAGGAGAGGAGAGAGAGTTCTGTTCCAAGGAGAGAAAGGAGTTCTGTTTGGAGGAGAAGGAAGGGTTCCGTTCCAAGGAGAAAAAAATTCTGTTCCAAGGAGAAGGAAAAATTTTATTCCAAGGAGGAAAAAAGTTCTATTCTAAGGAGAAAAACTCTGTGTTCTAAGAGAGAAGAAGAGTTCTGTTCCAAGGAGAAAGAAGAGTTCCATTCCAAGGTGGAAGAAGAGTTTTGTTCCAAGGAGAAAAAGGAGTTCTGTTCCAAGGGGAAAGAAGAGTTCCATTTCAAGGAGAAAGAAGAGTTCTATGCCAAGGAGAAAGCAGAGTCCTATATCAAGGAGAAGGAAGAATTTGGTTCCAAGGAGAAACGAGAATTCTAGTCTGAGGAGAAAGAATAATTAGGAGAAACGAGTCTCTATCCCAAGCCGAAACGAGACTTCTAGTCCAAGGAGAAAGAAGACTTTTGTTCGAAGGAAAAAAAAAGGTTCGGTTCCAAGGAGAACGAACAATTCTGTTTGTACCGATGCCCATAATTCGTTATTTCCCCCGATGTTACGTTATTTCCGGTCGTGGATTCCAGAATTTACCGACGACCCAAGAAATAAATTAAATGGACCAGAAAAGATACCGTAATAACCGTTCAAGTGCCAAACTCTATCTGGGGTCTATGCCTGTGTAATTTTTCAACATTTTGCCTGAGTACGGATCTTTGGGTGGATAAAGTTTGAGAAACTGCTCAGATCCGATGGTTGCATGGCAGTGTAGAAAGGCCGCAATGATATGATTCAGTGAACAGAAAAAGAGTCATGATGAAGTCAACGGGTTCCATATTCAAGTTTAGCAAGAAGTGGTTGGATGGTCATTGGAGATGTCTATGCCATAAAACCTTTAAACAAGCATGGTTTATGCTACAAAATCATTAAGAAAAGACATGGTTTATGCCATAAAGCCATATGAGATCCACCGTTTATTCCATTCAAAAATGGAAAACACACATTGTTTATGCCATTAATCCATACAAAATCCATGGTTTATGCCATGGAACCTATGGTTTTCATGGATCAATTTTTATGGTTGGAATCTGACCATTGGTTACTATGTCTCGCTGGTGTTCACACCGAGTGCCCGGAGGCTTCTGGATGACTACGGCCAGCACGGGGACCCGCTTCAAGCGTCGTGAAGCTTGACCACCTGAACTTGGTTTCATGAATCCTACGGGCAAATTGGGTTGTAGGGGTTGTATTCCTGAATTCCTATGGGCTACATGGCTTAGCTGATTTCCTACGGGTGGACTTCTGAGGAAAAAGTGTCTGATTGCATTCTACATGGGTTCGATCATGAGAGCTGGGGAGTCCCCTGTTCTGTATATGGCTATGGTTCAAAAATCAGGTTTCTGGTGGATAATAACCATCAAAATGAAAACAGCCTGCTTACTGATTGAGGAACCCGGGGAACTAAGGATTTTGACCCATGGCCATGTTTGCAAATCTGTTTACACAGTGGTGTTTCTTTCATTGTTTAAGATGAGCAGTCTCTAAGTCGTCATGTCGTCAAAGGAACTGGGTTCGTCTAGAAGGTAGGTTTACCCCAGAATGGCAATAATCACCAAGGGTATCTATACAAAGTCCGAAATAGAAATGAGTCCGTACATGACTTATCCTAAATGACGCTCCTTTTGACAGTCTTTATCGTTCCATGGCCATCTGCAGAAATTGTGCAGTGGCACTGAGAACATGTGCAGACGATGAATTTCCTCAAGGCTAGGTGGTAAGCGTAGGGTTCATGCCAGGCTACAGTTGAGAAGATGGAGAAGGCTGAACGCGTTTCTATGGGGGAATCCACTGAAAAAGTCAACACACATATCACTGAATCGTCTCAGCTGTGCACCGAAAGCTGATCATTTTAGAAGGCCAAGCGTTGATGGCAGGCCAGCTACTCTCCCATACAAATGTTGCAACCTCCATTGGTGGGCTATGCTAGTCTTGCAGGGGTGTACTGACTGGCTCCAGTGTTTTGATTGACCAATCAACATCCAATCTGATATCAACCCCTCCCCCCAAAATCTATCGATTGCCTATCAGGGAGGGATCCCAGGAGGGGACTTGATCCAGTTGCTCACATTTTGTGCTTCGAGCAATCTGCGGCTCAGGCAGTGTGAGGATCGTCCCTTTGTGGCACCAGACATGCCCAAGTCCGGCGCATAGTGATGAGTTGCCTGGAACATTTCAACTGGTTCCAGTGGTTTTCTGGCCTTGCTTCATTGCTTGATTGGTTCTTGGCAGATTTGGGGAATTGGCTTGGGTGCTAGTTGCTTGGTTCACTATTGTTTTTTGGGGATTGGCTTGGGTGTTGCTTGGTTCACAAGTTGCTATGTTTTGCAATGCTGGTAATCTGGTTGCTTTTTTTGAGTTAGCTTGGTTGTTGGGTTGGGTTGGGTTGGGTTGGGTTGGGTTGGCTTGGCTTGCTTGCTTGCTTGCTTGCTTGCTTGCTTGCTTGGTTGATACCTTTCTTTTCTAGGTGGCTCGCTTTGTTGAGGGCTGTGGCCTTGTTGGTTGTTGTTGGATGTTGTTGGATTGCTTGGCTTGCATCACCTGGCACTCCGTTTGCCAAACAGTTGGTGTATTGGACCTAGAATTGGTCGTGCTTGTGTTGGAACGATTGTCCCATGGCGTTGCCAGAATTTGCCAGAACTGCTGTCCAGCAAGATCTTGTGCGGCGGTCATGTGTCATTGCATTGTTCGGACGGGCTCCCTGGTTAGTGCTGTTGATGCCACGGATACCATGCTCAGTCTCGTTTGTGTTGGACGACTGGGATCTACTTACAGATTTGTCTATCTGGCCATTTGTCTACGTATCTACCGATCAATCTATCTGCCGTGAACAAGACATAGATAAAGCCAGACAATGTCAATAGGACGGTCACCTCAGCAGTGTGATTTTAAATGTAAGTGCCTCTGAAAAGCAGCCGTCGATTTTTTGCAGGACCTGGAACTCAGATGACCCGGATGTTTTGGATGGTTCACCCCGATTTTATGTCTCAAACCTGCCAAGACAAGGGGTTTCTTATGCTCCAGGTATGATCAAGAATGTAAGCAAATGTAAGCCTTGCAGTGTGCCCATGTAGAGTCAGACATGTACCGCATATGCCTTTCCCTATGCAGCTGCGTAGCTGAGGCCTGTGGCCGTTTTCCAGGCATTGCGTCAGCACAGCTGCCTGGTGCCAGTGATGAAGCGCAGCTCTGCAAAGATCAGGTGCGATCCAGTGGGAGTTGCTGTGATCCTTTGCTGGAGATGAATGGTAGTGGTACAGCCAATAGTGAACTAGTACTACGCAACTAATAGCTAATAGTGAACTAGTTAATTGGTGCTGGCGTTAGTAGTAGTACTACCTAAGAGTGAGCTAGTGGTACTGATAGTACTCATGGTACTCAATGGCACTAGTAGTAACGAATGAGTTAAGTACTAATGCTGCTAGTAACGATTAGTAACTCATTGGTAACTACTCAATGGCCTAGGTACGAATACTCATGGTACTTAGCCAACCGGAGTGTGCGAAACGGTACTAGTGGGTTCTTAGCTGGACAACAGTAATTTGAAATCATAGCAATGGTACTACTGGTGTTTAGCCTCACCTGTTACCAACAGGATTGAAACGGTGAACAAACAAGTCTTGGTCGAGTAAACTTGAGCACCTGGCTCCATGAACCAACTACACCAGACTGGTTGATTGCATAGTTGGCAGAGTTTACAGCCACACCGCTATATCCCATGCCATGACAAACCAAAAATACTCCCCAGAGTAACGGGATAGCGAGAGGCCAGGACTTAAGGAGAAAATCAGCTGCACTTGCCATATGGCTATGGGTCAATATTAACCATCAATAATGGCTTATAATGACCAACAACACTAAGGGAAACAATGGTTAACAACACTAAGGGAAACAATGGTTAATGATGGGGAACCAGGGGTACAGGGTTTTGACCCACAGCCATTTTGTTCTTATTCTTATTGTGATATCTTCTTCTTAACCTTTCTTCACACATCCCTGCAGACAAATTTTTTTTCAATCAACAGTATCACCAAGGGTCTTCCACACTATTGGATCTATGTGGATTGCTTCAGAGCACTACGGCATTCATATCGGAAAAATGTAAATAAAAACGATTCAAGCAATTATATTCATTATTATTCATTCAACTCACTGTATTCATAATTGAATCCATTTTCAGAGTATCTGTGGCATTATCCACCAAATCTATAAGCACATAAACGTTATAAAAGTCATATATGTACAATATTCACAGTTATTTCAGAATTATATGAACAGAACACACATGTAGGTATATATCAAGAAACCACCGATAGTTTTCCGAAGGAATAGTTGTTGAACTCACCAACAAACACCAAACATGGTGGCACTTAACTGGCATAAATCATTAGCCTTACTGGTTCGATCGGAGTGTGAGCCAACATCAAATCATTTCCATCGATTGAGAACCAATATTTGATGGTTTCTCAAAATAGTGGTGCCCCCAGTTATTATCATCCAAAAGTAATCGTCTATAAGCTTGAGAAACCATCATATAATAGTTGTCTCCCCATTTGGTTGGTGATTATATGTCATTCCCTACTATTAATCATTCACCACCATTTACAGTAACAAACCAACCAAGGTGCCAAAGCATCATGGCTTTCGCCTGCCTGAAACCTGCGGCGTGCGAACGGAGGTGCTTAGTCTTCATGGCGCTTGCGAACGCAGTGAACCTGGGAGATTACTGGGAGGAGCGCCCTGTGAAGAGGATTTCTGGGGGATTATGATGGTTGATTCTGGGTGAATCAAAGGGGAAAGTAACCAACAAAAGGACCAACAACTACATAGTTAAAAATTACCAATTTATGACCATTATCAAAATCACCGTTTATTGAACTAGTGCCTAAGCTTGAAGAAGCATGTATGATAGCTGTAGCACGCTGCTTTTTGTGTGTAGTATCTAGCAACGTATATGCAAAGCATATCCCGATCGTTGCCCTTTTGGCTGGAGATATCTTGGGCTGGCTCATCACTGCATGTTGAGTCCTCGAGTGGTCGTGACCACACTAGCGGGCGCTTCCTATTGGGGAAGCAGGACCCTTGGGCTGGGCGTTGTGATCCGAGTGGCGTTGATATTTCGAAAATATGAAATATATACATATATATATATATATATATATTGTTGATTCAACAAATTCCAAAAACCAATATTTAAACACAAATCTATCTCATCAATGTCATTTGGAGGATCTAGGGGGACAAGTGGGGACATATGGGGGCAGAGGAGGAAAGGAAGAACAAGTAACAAAAACCCCAAGAAAACAAAAAAGAGAAAAAGACCAACTGTAGGTAGAGTGTCAGAGTGCCTGGACATAAGATTGGTATTTTTGTTGATTTTCTCTAGTTTTTTTTTGCAGTTTTTGACAAGTAGCAAAAACCTCGAGAAAACCAACAAAAACCAAACAAAAAAGAACAAACAACCAAACAAACCAAGCCAATGGGTAGTGCAGAGTCTTGGGTCCATAGTCTTGTTTTCTTTTTGTTTTCTTGTTTTTTTTTTTGGTTTCTTTCAGATTGTAGTAGATTGGCAGAGGCCAAAAACTCCAGGTAGAGTGCCAGAGTGCCTGGGACATAAGATCGGTATTTTTGTTGATTTTCTCAAGTTTTTTTTTTTGCAGTTTTAGAAAAGTAGCAAAAACCTCGAGAAAACCAAAAATACCAAAAAACCAAGCCAATGGGTAGTACAGGGTCTTGGGTCCATAGTCTTGTTTTTTGTTTTCTTGTTTTCTTTGGTTTCTTTCAGATTGTAGTAGATTGGCAGAGGCCAAAAACTCCAGGTAGAGTGCCAGAGTGCCTGGGACATAATGATCAAATATGCACATGATCAATTATTCAATGAGCAAATATCAAAGTAAAATGCACAAAAAAGCGTACTACCGTGGTCCCCGGTTCTGTTGATGAACCTGCTTGGTGTGTTCTCTAACAGGATTGCATACGAAGTATATCCAGGTATGGCTCACGATTATCAACCCCCAAGATCCAAGGTTTTCTACCAAATGAGACTGATGATGAGGGTTGTTCGGTACGGTACCCCATATTCGAGCGATGATCATATTGGTTGTTGATGGACATATAAGATCCTGCACCAGTGGTTGACAATATGTAGTGCATTAAACTATATCCACTTAAGCCATATCATGATCATTTCTACTACTACAATGGTTAATGACGACTGTTTCATTCCTCAGCCTTGTGTTCTGAACTTTCATTCACCATGAGAATTGCAGCCAGCATGGCGCAGCCTTCAGGATCAGTGGCATTACCTCAACATGAAGTGCAACAGAACATGAGAGTTGTTCAAAACTACAATAATTTTTTTAATGAGAATCAGTACCAGGTATGGATCAATGATTACCTATCCGAGCAAGGTACGGTCTCCCGTAGATCAAACCCAGCCCTTCCTCAGCTCGCGCTCAGCCATGGCGAAGCACGTGCACGGATGGAAGTGGTGGCTGCACGGCTTGATGGATGCGCTGTGTTTCATTGGTGTCTGCCTCTTCGGTAATGAGTTGGATTGTCGAGCCGAACACATGGCCAAGGCAGATCACGCCGTGATAACCACTTTCTCTGTGAGATATTGGGATCACGACAAAGCCATTGAAGCGGAAAATGCCACGCCCTTCCTGCAGGCACATGAAGCGAGGAACCTGACAGTAAAACACATCAAACTCAGCGATCGTTGCCCCGCTTGCGGCGATGCATCATCAGCAAACGCCAGCCATTGGTTCCCAATCAAAAGACCAAGAGGTGCGTCGATGGGGACCATGGACGTCCGAATGTGCCATTTGGAAGACAAAGATGGAGTTGCCATCCCAGATATCCCCATGATCGCAAAAGTCACGCACTGGTCCTGGGTCACCTATATCTTTCTGGCATTGTTCCTGGCTTTCATGTCCAGCTGCGGAACTTGTCCTGTATGCTTGCCATGGCTTGTCTTCGGAGCATTGACCTTTTGGATTCTTGGGATTTTCGGAGTGGTTGCCGCTTTGTTTTGGCTCTTTTGTGCTCTTTCCTGCTTCAACGGTTGCATGGATGCTGCCAACCAGAGGAGCGAATCGGACAGGAGTTTGCCATGGGAATGTCATAACTTTCGTGATTTGCATTTGGAGCGATGTGCCCCCTCACGAAGCAGGTACATCAAATGTGCTTGGGCTCTGAACGCTCTGCATTTCTGCTTGATTTATTTGATGACTGAGGGAACTGATCTTGAGGCTTCCTTTGGTGTGAAGGTCTTCAATGACATCGTCCTTGCTTTGGACACTTTGTTCCTCAAAGGGCCAGAAGCCTTGGCAGAGTACTTTGGGCAAGACCTCAACAAGATCATGCCCTTGATCCCTAGCTGCTTCTACGACATGTATGAGCCAACAGATTGGGGCATTTTGCCACAGGTTGAAGATGGAGCCTCCGTGACGGTCGTCCAACCCACCAGTCCTGAGATCAAAGTTCAACCCGCCAGTTCTCAGATCAATGCGAGCAGTCCTGCCAGCAAGCCCCTTGCCAGTGAGCCTGACAGTAAGCCTGATAAGGCAGAAGTCAGGCAAGCGCAGGTCAAGACACCTGAGTGACAACTGCCCAGGTTACATGGTGAGTTGATGGGGCTGTGCTTTGTTTCACAAGCCTCACGAATGTGACGGCCTTGACATGGTTCTGTTTGGCAGGCTTCATGTGGTGCTGGCAGCTCCAGAACTGACATGTTTTTTGCGATTCCTGAAATGAGGCTGCGGCTGCGGCAGGGGATCGGATGGGCATTTCTCTGGGCCATTTTGCGGTAGTGTGTTGAAATACCATCAGAGAATTCTTTCGATGTTTCTGTGGGTGATGGAATTTGAGTTCCAAAATAATTCTTTTGAAAGTGCTACCAGCATAGTGGACATAATTTAATTTGGGATTTTCGCATTTGTGTGGTTCAAGACTGGCACGTGGTTCCAGCGTTAACTTGGGCCAGCTGCTTCCACACGATCATTCATGCATTTTCATTTGTCAACAGAATTGTGCACCATGGTCAGAAATGTATTTAAAAAATGACAAGTAGTATGACGACGTCACGTTTCTACTTCCAACCAGCCACCATCAGCCTGGTGTGTGGTAGCCTAGTAGCCATCCGCAGTGCCCTGCCATTTTGCGTTACCCGGTTGACCAGCTGCTTTGTCGTGACGCATCATGGGTTGAAACACAATGCCATGGGATATAACGAACAGTGGGATATGGGTGTGCGGTATTGAATTAAATATTCGTTATAGCCATCCCCAAATAGATAGAAGCCCACACATGTTGGTCATTTCAGTAGGATTTTAGAAGCCCACACAGGTTCTATAATTATAATATTTATCATCTACAATTCATAGCCATCTACTTATAGCCATCGGATGGTTCCCTATGAACGTTTCCGTTGTGTCCCTTGGTCGATCAAGGGGTGGCTCAGCGTCAGGAGAAACAATGCTCGGTCCTGGGTGGTACTTTTGCCATGTTATCCCTAGGTATGAATGAGCTATTATTACGCGCAGACCCCGTGGTTTGCCCGCAGGGCAAACCACGGGTGTCTGTGCGTGTTGAACATTGCTCGAAGAATCAGGGAGAAACACTGGCTATACGCAGTGATTTAGGGTTTAGGGTTAGGGCTTCTTGATTCTCAGAGTTTCAAAACAACGGGCCTGCGCAGGGTTTTGAACAGTTGACAAGACTCACTTCTGGGCAGGTCTTGTGGTCACGGGCAAACCATAGGGTCTTGCCGTAATAGCATACAATATCAATCGTACCGTGCTGTAGTCCAGTTCTGTCAAGCAACAGGGTTCTGTCATGGGTCTGTCAGAGTTCTCCTGCCGGCGCTGTTGTGCCAGTGTTTCGTAAAGCAGGTGTAGTGTCCTGTCAGCGGCTATGATCAAGGCAAAGAGCAAGTTGGAAGCAGGATGTGTTCCAAAAGACTTTCTTCTGTGAGAACACTGTTCTTGCAAGAACTATTTCTGTGGCTTTGCTCATGACTGCGTAGATCACTATCCCCCTTGCCAACAAGTTTCATTGTCCTTGTCAATGTTGTGGTCGTGTGTTGGCTTTATCTGTTAATTATGCTTGTATATTGATTGTGTTTTTTTGTTGGCGTAAAAATTGATAGATATTCTGGTGCTTGTTGTTCTCAACATCTCTATCCTGGGATCTTGAAACAGTCCCTTGGTCACTACGGGTGAGAAAAAAAAACCATCAAAATGATCTATGAGAAAAAACTCATATGGACAAGCTACAATAGAAACTCCTTCGGGGTCATTATTTTGGAACTATTTTTCTATTCGGACCGAACAGATGCGACCACCTCTGCGTCCAAAAACTGCCACGACTCTCACAAACATAACAACATCCAGCAGCAAGACCAACAGCAACAGCAATGGCAACAGCAACAGCCACAACAAGGCGAGGAAGGACCACAGCCTCAGCCCCGAGAATGATGGCAACAACGATGCCAACGGCAGCAATTTCAGTGCTGCGTCGTTTTGGGCCGTTCCGGGAGTTTTGGGGTAGACGCTTCGCATGGTGGCTCACCAGCACGCGCCGTGCAGGATCACCTTCTCTTTTACCGAAGCTTCCGTTTTGTCGCCGAGGCCTAGGGAGAATGGTTTTTTTCGGATTTGGCGAGCTGGGTCAAGCAGTTAGCCATCAATTTCATAGGGGACGATAACCAACAACGATAGGGGAAATCAATGGTTAATGAGGGTATACCAGGGGTACAGGGTGAACTGACCCACAGCTGGCTATGGGTCAATGTGAACTAACCAACAAAGGGTAGGTGAACATCCCAACAGTTGGGCTAGCGACTGGTCATTTTTGGGATGTGAACAGCCAGGGCTACAGGGTATTGACCCACAACCATTTATCACTGAAGATTGTTTGGACAAAATCATATTTGTCAAGATCCAGCCCTGCATGCAGACTGTGTATGTAAAGACGTTTGTGCAAATGTGGTTCACCTGCTTCATGCACAGGCACATGATCTAACCGCATATATGTATATATATATATACTTATACATATAGTTTGTTTACATCTAGTGTCTATATATGTACATATATATGATTATTTGCGTAGATACAAGAAGATGTGTGTATACATACATGTGTAAATATGCACAACCCATCTTGTCTGCAAGAAATCGGCATGGAGCCCAACTATCTCCCAAAATTCTTGCCTCAGAATCCCAATGAAGAAGATTTTCTTCGGTTTCTGCGCTGTTCACCAGGGGTGCTGTCGCGTTGGAAAACCAGTGCGATATGCCGGTGCGAAAGTCTGATCCCCTTTGCTCCGATGATGCTTTGCCACCAAAAACATGTCCGTCCACAATTCACCCCAGAGAATCCTCGGGTTTAATAATACACCATCATGTGGTTTCTTATGTTCACAGCACATCCATTAAGCCCCCAAACTACTCCTATATGTAATGAGTTTGAATTATGTATTACTAGTGGGTATAGTATGTATCGTATGCTGGTACAGTATTATGGCTACCTTGGGTTGTTTGGATGCTTTCTTTCCATCAAGATTTCTGGATAGTTTGGGGGTACTCCATGACTCGCAAGGTCCGAAGCTTGGCTGAGAAGTGGCTGACAGGACGCTGTCACACCGGTTCTCGCATGTGGTGAAACCCCGTATGGTTCTCACCAGTGGCTGGGTGTTTAGCAGGATTATTGCTACTATTTTTTACTGTGTTCAGAGGTGGTTTTTACTGGTTTTCTGCTCTCTTATTAGGTTTTTTTAGGGGTTTGGAAGGAGTAAAAAACCTAAAAACACTTTGAGCAACATCGGATGGATTGCTAGACTCAAACCTGTACGGTATGTTAATAAGTGCAGTAACCTTTCAAATGAAGATAATATGCCTTCCAAGAAAGTATTCTTGTACTCTAGAGCGTTTCTTCAAAACATGCTATATTCTTGCAAAGCCTGCAATATACCTTGAGCAACTGCCCTCATGATTTCGGAATGTGTTCCATTGGATGGAGGTACGGTAGGTCAAATCGGTTCCAAGAATTCTCGTTCAGAACAGTTCCTACACAGAGCGGCATTGCTTCAAAAGCTGTGGCAGCGTTAGCTCTGCAAAGCATTACAGTCTGCAGTTGTCCAGCTGCAGAGTGTAGCATTCCTTCAACACCAGCATCTAAACAGCACATCTACAGTGTTCTGAAGTGTGCAGTGTTCCTTTCATGTTTTTTTTCAAGACATGCAGTAGTATTGCAAGAGTTGCAATAGTCGAAGAGGAGTACTTCTCATCAGTCCCATCAGTATTTCTTCAACGTGTATCGACCTAGAATTCTTTCTCGTCAGTGCAGCATTCCTTGCATAAACAGATGCGGCAGTCGAGTAGAAATATATGATAAGAATAGTAATAACAATAAGAATAACGGTAAGAATAACGATAATGATAATGATAGTGGTAGTAGTCGTAGTCATATTGACTGAAAAGGGTTGTCCGAGTGCCCGAGAAAGCACTCTTTGAAAACAGCAGGTGTTTTTTCAAAGGATACAACACTTTTTTCCAAGATCCCCAGACATGTAGCCCTCCTGAAGATGGTGGAATATTTTTACAGATAATATTTGTTACTGTACACATGCCATCATATTGCAGGGCATGCACTTCGAAGCAAGTCTAGTACCACTTCAGGATGATTCTTTCTGCCCATGCAATATTACTGTAATATCAGGTGAGACGGCAGGGCAGTTCCTTTGAAACAGCTGAAATTTTGTTTCCGGCGGAGATAAATCATGGCAGTATTCAAAAAAACATGAGAGATGCTCCAAAACTCCTGTCAAGACAGCAGTCCTTTTCCAGTCATCAGCATCAGCCCTTCAATAGAAGCAGTACTGTCTTACTCACGATCAAGTGCCTTAACTTTCTAGCATGATTTTTTTTCTCCTCCTTCGTCATTTAAATTATAAGTTTGAAATCGTGTTAGAAAGTTGGTATGTAGCCAAACAGTTTCCTCCCTCGTAGTATAAACTATATAAACGATGAAATTGTGATCGAACTTTTGAATCATTTAGGATGCCCTTTCGAATAAATGCAATGTTCCTTTAAAGTCTTCTTTGGCAGCGGTAGTGCGTGCGATATTCCACGCCACGAGTTGTTTGGAAAGAACTTTTCTTGTATGGCTATGGGTCAATATTAACCAACCAATCATGGGGTATAATGGCCAACAATGATAGAGGGAAAACAATAGTTAATGATGAGGGAACCAGGGGTACAGGGTTTTGACCCACAGCCGTATCTTTTAAAGAGTGATTGTACTCTTGCCTATTGGCACAGTAGCCATTCAAACAGCACCCATTTAAAAAAGAACCCTTCAGAAGATTCCGTTTGTGTTTCTTTCAAAACCCGTTGCAGTTCAATCCGTTCATTTTGTTTAAGAAGTGTAGTCCTGTAGTGATATTTCCTCTAGAATATCGTCATTTCCTCCTCTTAGCATGAAATATGTCTTTGCAATATCTGCAGCATTTGTGAAATAGATGCATGTATGCCACTGGTACTGCCAAAGGGTAAAGTCAGATTCAAGCAGCGCATGTTGCTGTGAAGCCAGGATCCCTTACTGCCGAAGCCAGGATCATGTTTTGCATTTACAATAATATGTGTTGTATATCGTATACATATGACTTACATATGTCAGTACATGGTCTTTGTAGTGTTAGTAGTGAGTGAGGAGTAAAGCCGCTAGAGTTTGTAGCAAAGCCTCCAATGGCTCCCAGTCTTGGTAAAGCCATCGGAGCGATAGGCGGCAAACAACAGTTGCGAAAGCCATTCCTGGGCATTCACATGTGTAGAGCTCAGGGCATTGGTGGTGGCTTGCGGTTGGTGGTTAAATTGACCAGTTGATGGCTATGGATGTTAGTTGTTTATGATCAACTGGTCAATTGGTTGTGAGTTGGCTAATAGCATCCATAATCATATGGTTGTTAGCCATGATCAACTGGTTGTTAGTCATTTGATCATGGCTATGGATCAACTGCTTGACCCAGCTCGCCACCTTACAACCGCAACATGCCGCGGGCTCGGCCCTGCGGGCTCCGCGACTGTCCTGCCACGGGAGCTGTGGCGCTGAGGCGACCGTTTCACTTTGAAGCCGTTGGTGAGGTGCCCCAGCATGGGCGAAGGTGGGGTGGAACACGACTAGACCCTACTGTTTCCTAAATGTTTAGGGTTTAGGAGAAGCTGTTTCAGTTTCAAATACTGGTTTATATGGAGTGAATTGGCTGTTTCGATTTGTTTCACTTGCACCTTTGAATCAATTGTGATGATCAAGTCTTAACGATTGTGTTTAGGCAAGACCCGCTGTGACTGGAAAGGATGACACGTGACGTTTGTCGTTGATCATGTATTTGGATCGTGATGTCTTGGGTACGATGCATGCAAGTGTAAACAAACATGTCGATGTATACATGTGCCGGTGTTCACCCAATGTCTTGAGGCCACATGGGCAGCAGCCTTTTTTGCGACGGAGGCCTATAATGTCATTCTTGATCGTTTTGGTACAACCAAGCACATTTGGTTGCGTCAAAGGCATCACCAGGCGCCAATCGGAACTTATTGAATTACTCACGAAACATAATAGTTTTGCGGAGGGGGGGTGGAACATGGGTGGAACATGGGTGGAACATTTGATTCCCTTGATCATCTACTAGCAGTAGGTCTCTGGTACTCTGCTTATTGAATTACTGGTGAAACATACACTTTTGCGGGGTGGTACATTTGAATGCCCTGATCATCCATCAGCAGCGGGTCTCCTAGTACTATTGAAGTATTCATTGAAAGAACGAACAAACATTTGTTGGTTGATACCCTGATTGAACTATCGAAAAAACATTTGTTGGTTGATTTAATGCTACATCCTGTGGTTTGCCCAGAGGGCAAATCAAGGGGTCTGTGAGTGTTAGCTAAGGTCATTTCTCTACTGTGTTTACATGCTTTGCACGCATTTTATGCCAGCGATCTAGCAAGGTTCAATTTATGCATTTGAGGCCAATGCTTTTGCTTGGACCACTCCCCTGTAGCTTTCTGATAGCTCAAAATCAGGAGTCACCGTCACTCGTGGGTAAATACCTACAAGGCGGTGAGCGCTATAAGTTGATTAAAATCCCCATTGAACAAGCTAGTTCTCTTTACCATTAGCATGGTAGTCAATCTAGTCATAAGCTAGGTAACTGCAGGGCACCACCGGTGGTAGTACTCCATGATGAACTCGCCCTTTTTTGGATGACCACATGATACCCATATGACTTACATGGCGATCCAGCTCGAACTATCCATGCCGAGCGGCTCACCACCATAGAACAGCTACAGAGGTGCTCCAGATTAGCTCTATCAGAGTCCAAAAATGTGTTAGAATCATAAAATTCAAGTAGTATAAAGTGCCATATTAAGTAAGTATAATTTATCATAGGTAGAATCATAAGTAAATGGCCACAATAGACTAACAGAGTACCATTGGGTCTACAAGTAAACCAAAAACGGTTATAATGAATTACAGTAGCGTAAATTGCCGAACACATTGTTGATCATGATTCGAAGAGGCAAATAAATTAGCATACACCATAAATGATCATGATTTAGCATGATTTAGCATTTGCAATTCCCATAGACCAGAAACGGTCATTCGGGCTGGTGAGTCATTGGCAAAATCATTTGTGTGTTGGGAACTCACCAGAAGAACGGATCCCTTGTTCCTGGATGGGACTGCCAAATTTGTGCATACTGTATCTGGTTGTGGGTACCCTGTACCCAAAACTAGTCTGAACTAGTACCCATTGGTTGAATGGTTGCTCGGTTTTTTTCCCCCAATACTAGGTGGCTCACAACCGCTAGCGTAGATTTTTGGTGTTTGTGGGATTAGATGGATTGACCAGGTATCCATTCAAAATGAAAGTTTCAGCGATCTAGTAGCCATTTGTTGGATGTGCCAAGAGTTTTTTTTTCCAATCAACATGGCATCCACGGCAGCGATGAGGGATGAACAAGTCCAACATGCGGAAGCTCTTCGTCCACGAAGTGCGGCACGTTGTGCAGCGGCTCTCCAAAAGGCACGGTTTCGCCCAGCCCAGCGTTGCGGAAAGGCCGGGGGTCCATCAACAGTCGGCCCCCAAAATGTTTGGTTTCCCTAGCCTGCAGCCTTTCTTTAAACCAGGGATTGGTGAACTTCAGGTCCAAGCAAAGGTATCCAAGCTGCTCATTTTTGGAAGGTAAGCAGCAGCCAGGCTGTTGTAGGCTTTTTTTGGTGCTTATTATCAACCGCTGGTGGCTGTTAGTTCCTGAAAGAACTGCCAAGAACAAGTGCTTAGTCACACCCACACCTACATACCATCAATACAATTGATGTCAGGGGATTAATGGTGGCCTCTGAAAGTAGGGGTAACCCCCAAATCATCCAATTTTAATCATGAAAAAACGGACCCTGGCTTTTCTGCTTGGAAGTTTTAAGAATCCCCCCTCATTAAAGTGAACACTTCACATAAATGGCTAGGGGTCAAGCAAGACCCTGTACCCCTGATTCCCCCACTAGGAACCATTGTTTCCCTTATAGTTTCGTTGCTTTTTATCTCTCATTATTGGTCGATTGATATTGACCCATGGCCAAATGACAATCTTTCACCACTATTCACCATCAACAAAGGTGCAACCGAATCGGAGTGGCTCATCCCAAGTGCGCAGAAGTCAGGAGAGGCTTGGAACCTCCCATGATGACGGATGGTCATGTCTAAAGTGAATTCCTCTAAACGGTCAAAAAGGATGGTAACTAGGGGGTACTCCTATGACTTGAGAAACCACCATATGATCATTCTAGAATCATGTTTGAGAGTGGTTGATAAGAATTTAAAAGCTACAGTATTTTAATTCAACTATGGTTAGCTGCGCTTAATCATTGACCATGAGCCATTCATCTAAAACACAGATACAAATAGGGGCAACATTCTGGATATCCAATACTGGTTGTCTTCATATCATTGAACATCAGCCGCTCAGATGTTGAGAAGATTGTGCATAAGCTCAAGTTGAGTTTGGAACCGCGAAGTCCAGCTGATGAACGATTTGGGTGTTTCTCAAAATGGGGGACCCCCCATCATCCTTTATATGAAGCATTTATAGCACAAAAATCATCCATAGCTTTGGGGTCCCCAAACTGACTTGAGAAACCACCATGGCTTGTGCAGTAGATGGACCTCCCAAACGTCTTGGTGGCGGCACTGTGCCACCACCACGCCACAGGTGGGGTGTGATACCTGACGCCTTCGTGGGTTCAGAGGACATGAAGGAGATCAACTGGGAGGGTCGTAGTATCACCGCAGTCATGACGCGAAAGATGGGGGTTTCTTAAGCCAGTTAACCCCAAAGCTATGGTTGGTTTATTGTTAGGCTAAGAATCATCAGAATATTCTCCAAACCAGCTAGCTTACAAAGCTGTGTGCACATTTTCTCTGGGGAAGATTTAAGATGTAAAAGGCTAATTTTGTGATAGTCATGAGGTGTCACAATGTTTCCGCAGTTGTATTGAAGAATAGATAGCTGTGGGTCAAAACCCCGTACTACTGATTTCCCTGAAGTTTCTTGGTTAATATCCACCATGAAATTGGTTGGTCAACTGCTTGACCCATAGCCATATAGTTGGTATATATCCCCTATAATTGTTACTTATCATCCCCTATTATTAAACATTAACCAGCCACTATTGGACCGTCCTGCAGAGTGAAGTACCCCATGCAGCAACGGTGGCTTCCGGTCACGTTTGCTGGGCAGCTGTGGCAAGGCTTCGAATCTTCACTACCTACCACCACCACCGCCACCGCTATCCGCACCACCACAACCACCAAGCTCCTCGTCATCATCATCATCATCGTCGTCGTCGTCGTCGCCGTCTCCTCATCGCCATCCTCATTTCGCGAAGTAGTGGGGACAGGAGCTGTCTTACGTTCAGGAATGACGAAGTATGCACATGGTCAAATACTGTAGATCGTATAAATCGATTGATTGTATTCTGCTTGGTAGTTTTCACTGTTGTTTGTTGTTTGTTCAAATTTGGCTTCGGATTTGGCTTCGCGGCACTATCTCAACGAATTGGTTGGACAGATTTGTTCAGCGTCCAGGTAACATCGGGTGTTCAACCGCGTAAACCGAAGCGTGCCCCAAAGTGGCGGTCGAATTAAGTGGACAGCAGTTGAAGGTCATCTTTTTTCAGCTGCTGACTTGGTGATCCTTGACACATTATCTCCCCCTGCAAACCAACGGCAGGGGTTTGAAATTCAAGGAGTTTCGAGTGCCGGGCTGACATTTGTATTTGACACCTGGCTATGGGTTAAAATGCTGTACCCTTGGTTCTTCCACCACTAAGCATTGCTTTCCTTATGAAATTGATGCTTATTATCCCTCATTATTGGTTGGTTCATATTGACCCATGGCCAAATGACAATCAATCATTCACCACTGTTTTCCTTACAAGTTTATTGTGTATTGTCTCTCGTTATCGGTTGGTTAAAACCTTGACCCATAGCCACCTGTTTAGCTGATTTCGAGTTTCATGAAGCCAAAGAGTTCCGGCTTTGGGGGCGCAGGCATGCTGTCCAGGAATGTCGTAAGTCATGGCGTGAACCATAAACCCATGATTGACCATACTTTTTCTAATCATTGACTGACCATCAACCAGTCATACCAATATATTTCATCATAAACCTAGTGAAAATTTTTAGATATCACAAAACATCCTGAGCCAATCTAGGTTCAGATTGATCTACCATCTCCCATACCATGAATGATCTATGTCAATGGTCATGAATCATTAAGCACTAACCATTCTTACCAACCTACTTGGCTTCGATCTGGGAGAGTTGTTGGGCACGGCCGCGCGCCGCTGCCAGGAGGGTAACACCCGTCGTGTCGTTAAGCTCTTGGAGCAGGTGGGTGCCAAGGTCGTGCTGACCTCTGAGGACTGCCAGCGGCATCCAAAAGGAGTTGGTCAGACTTGGCTGTGGGTCAAAATTAACCAACCAATAGTTGGGGATAATAACTAGCAATAGAAGGAAAACGGTCAGACTTTGAGATTTGGCTATGGGTCAATACTAACCAGCCAACTAATGAAGATAATAACCAACAATAATAGAGAAAACGAGCTGGTTAATGAGAGGGGAGCCAGGGGGACTAAGGGTGAACTGACCCACAGCCAGAAGAGTCAGAGAAAAAACCGGTGGAAGAACCCCAAGCCAGTTGCAACCCCAAGCCAGTTGCAAGCCGCCTATGGGGGATCTGCATCAGCTGCGCAGCGTTGCGTTGTGCTTGCCGCGCAGGACACCAAGCCGCCTCCAGGAGGTCGGATGGGGTCCCAGTGCTGTGTCCGGTACCAACTGCCGGGGGGTCCACCACTGGCTGAAGCCAGCAGCGTTGGTTCCGAAGCCGGGGAGTGACCCTGGTTGCGGCCAAACCCAGCGGGTATCCTGCAGACTGACTTTGAATTGCTGGCTTAGAGCATCAACTGCTGGAAGGAATTGGGCCACCCTGCGATGAGATTCAACTGATGCTGGATTTCTTTCATCAACAGCAGGGTGATCTGAACATCAGACGTATCCGGCACAGGCAAGCATCAGCTGCTGTCTAGCGGGCACATATGGTAAGGGGCATGAAGTATGTTGGCGGCAGTGAGTTCTCAGTGAACCAGTTTCTATGTGTATAGTATAATATATGTCGTTGTCATGAAGTAGCCAATGCACATATACATATATACTTAATGTGTGTATATGTAAATCTAAATATTTATGTATATATAGCTATATATATATATCTACGTATACCAATTAATGAATTAATAGATACATAAATGAATAGATAAATAGATACATTAATAGATATGTACATGATACACATATCCGCAATAGTATATACCTTTGCCTATTACATTTGAATCAATTGCAGTCCGGGATGGTGCCCTATATGAATTTAGGTGTCTGAATATACAAAGCTATTGAGGAATATAGATCTATCTCTCTCTCTCTCTGTCTTTCTATATATGTACATACATATATATATATCTCCATATCAATCTCCCTATATCTAAATCTGTATCTCTGTCTCTCTCTCTCTCTCTCTACATCTATGCATTGCGTTCTTTCTACATCGACAATACGCTTGAAAGGCTTGCGTAGAGCTTAGAAACTGCTGACATTGGGTGGTTGCATTTTGTCTTGCGAACCATTTTTAAACGTTCTGAACCATGTATGGATCCTTTATCAATCAAGCATTCATGAACCAGTTATCCACCATTTCTTGACCATTTTCATGGACAATGTTTTTTTTTTGACTTTGACAAAGCGTTTTTACTCAGGGCTATGGCCCATTGTCAATCACTGTGATTACTTTTTACGGCTAAAAACAATTTTGACCAATATTTTGATGAACCATTAGTTAACCATCAATCAACCAGTATTCATCGAGCATTTTCAATCCTTATGAACCATTCTGAGGCAATTGAATATATTTAGTTGTTGTTACTGAACGTCATTAAGGGTGACTAACCGTCACCTTATCAGCCATCATTGGCCATTTATTGACCGTGACTAACCATTTTCAGCATTTCTTAATTCATTATCTTCCATTTCTTATCAATCATCACTATCAACCACTCCACTATGAACCATTATCAGCCATTATCAATCATTCTCAAACATGGTTGACCTGTATTAACTATTACAAACCATTTCCACCTTCATTCATTTCTTAATCATTATTCCCTGCTCCATGCTGAAGCACCAGTAACCATGATGGGTACATTGTTCACCATCATCAGTCATCATCATAAACTATCATTAGCTAATAATTGAGCAAACACTTTGCATGAATTCACGATTGCGTACCCAATAATTGATCATCATTGGCCATCAACTGGAAAGAACCTCTTTTGACCCTTGTCAACTGTCATCATTTATCATCCACCATCATGAACCACCATGAGTCATAGATGACAATCACCATCATCATCATCATCATCATCAGCATCATCATCATCATCATCATCATCATCATCATCATCGTCGTCGACATCATCATCATCATCATCATCATCATCATCATCATCATCATCATCATCATCATCATCATCATCATCATCATCATCACCAGCATCATCATCATGATCATCATCATCATCATCATCATCATCATCAGCATCATCATCATCATCATCATCACCATCACCACCATCATCATCATCATCATCATCATCATCATCATCATCATCATTATCACCATCATCACCATCATCACCATCATCACCATCACCACCATCATCATCATCACCATCACCATCACCACCATCATCATCATCATCATCACCATCACCATCATCATCATCATCATCATCATCATCAGCATCACAATCACCATCCTCATCATCATCACCATTATCATCATCACCATCATCATCATCATCATCACCATTATCATCATCACCATCATCATCATCATCACCATTATCATCATCACCATCATCATCATCACCATTATCATCATCACCATCATCATCATCATCACCATTATCATCATCACCATCACCATCATCATCATCTTCTTCAGCATGTTCATCATCTCCATCATCATCATCATTATCATCATCATCATCATCACCATCATCATCATCATCATTACCACCATCATCATCACCACCACCATCATCATCATCATCATCATCATCATCATCATCACCATTATCATCATCACCATCATCATCATTATCATCACCGTTATCATCATCATCATCATCATCATCATCATCATCATCATCATCATCATCATCATCATCATCATCTTCATCTTCAGCATCTTCATCATTTCCATCATCATCATCATCATCATCATCATCATCATCATCATCATCATCATCATCATCATCACCATCATCATCATCATCTTCATCATCTTCATCATCTCCATCATCATCATCATCATCATCATCATCATCATCATCATCATCATCACCATCACCACCATCATCATCATCATCATCATCATCATCATCATCAGCATCATCATCATCATCATCATCAGCATCAGCATCAGCATCAGCATCAGCATCAGCATCAACCACTACAAACCACTATGAAGCCATCTTTCGCCATATCTTCTGCGTGGCTAGGGCCATCGCACGTCGCGGTGGATGCAGAGATTTTCTCCCGGGCCCATTACTTCCTTGGCACCGCGCAGTGGGGGTGCCCCGGTGAGTGGCCACCCAGGTAGCTGTGAAAAGAGCCAGTGCCTTGATTGGCGCAGTCGTGCGCGCCGCAAGTGCAGTGCTGCAGTTGAGGCTCAAAGTGTGATGGTGTTAGGACCATTGACCATTGACTTATTTTTTGAAAAAAATGCAATTTTCAAAAGAATTACTGGTCATTTCCTGGTCATTTCAGTGAACAGAAATCCATTTGGTTGATTTTAACAAAATGGTGGTGGGTATGTTCATACTGCATCCAGTCCCCCGGCAAACCAACATGTGTACCCGGCTCAACATTGGCATGTTCTGGTCCTGTCCCCACTTTACTCATTTGACATTGCCAGACTGCCGCTCAATCTTGGAGAGATTGTAGCTCTTGTTGCGATGGTCGATTGGGACTGGGCCTTTTTTCTATGTGGCAGCATTGTTGTGTCCGCAGCGGCTTTCTGGGGTTTTTGCTGTCTTGTCGTGAAGAGGAGACTTGTTTGCCAAGCCCTTGTAGATTTCTGCAAAAAACTGGCAGCCTATCGAACAAGAACACACGCAGAGGCCAAGTACCTTCGTAAACAGATTGCCATCGAGAAGAAAAAGTTAGCTCAGAATGTTCTCCTCGTCCTCCTCAGCTCTGCTTGGTTCAACCTGGGAGTTATTCTCTACAACGTGGCTATGGAGAGACCTCGCTGGATATCCACTAGTGGCTGTTGGATTTTGCTGGCAACAACAGTGGTCCTCCTCGTGGCACAAGTTCCTTCAATGCTGACGACTTCCAACCTGGACGTTTGGTCTGCTGTGCTACAGCTGTTGGTGCTGGCCTTCGTATCGCCCTTGGCCACCAGTGCAGATGAGGCGCTCGTTTGTGCTTTCATTCTTTTCACTGCAGTCTGTGCTCCAGCAGCAGCCTTCTCAACCAGCAGCAGCATGATTCTCGGTGTGCAAGTTTTGTTCATCCTCGTCTCTCTGGTCCGTGTTTTCATTGAGGCGGATGAGTTTGAAGCGGCGGCAAAATGCAGTCAATTGAACAATGCCAACACCTACGTGTTGGCTCATGTGTCTTTCCTCCCTTTGGCCCTGCTTGGGTCGCACTGGGCGCATCAATTGATTGCATCAAGAGTCGATGCACACTTCAGGGAAAGCAAGAGCAATTCCCAACTCAGTGCCACAATGGCCTTGCTGAACCTCACTTGCGATGCAGTTGTGGAACTCGATGGTGATTTGCGACTCCAGTGTCACAGCAGCAGACTGTGTGCCCTTTTGTTGCGGAATCGGCCAGCGACGTTGCAAGGCACAAAGTTCACAGATCTTGTAGCACCAAAGGATTCAAAACGAGTCACTGAGATCTTGGAAAACCAGGGAACGGAGTCCAGTGGTGCCTCAGCTTATGCTTTCCGCACGCACTTGGTGGACAGCTGTGCCAGCAAGATTCGTACAGAGGTCTTTCAAGTGAAGTATGCTACAGCAAGTGGCGAGAAATGCCATATCATAGGTTTGAGGGATTGCACAGACCTCCAGCCTTTGGCGGCAGAAAACGCTACAGCATCTTCTTCTGAACTGCAGATGCCACCTTTAATAATGCGCCAGGCAGACTCTGTTGGTCGGCAACTGTCAGAACTGTCAGAGATTCGGACGGTCTCGGAAGAAGCCAATATCATGGATATTGTTGATAGCATCCCTGTGACGAGCCTATCATCAGCAGCGTCAGACACAAGCGCTAGTGGCCCTGTCCTTGAAGGCACAGAAAGAGTTGAAAGAGTAGCAAGTGAAAGATCTGAAAGAGCCGAAAGAGCGAAGATCAAACACAAGGATGCGAAGGATGCCTTTTTGGAAATCGATGTGGAGGAAGAGCTGATCAAGTCGGCAACTGCTCCATTCTCAGAACTTGCTGGAAAAAAGCTCTCAGAAGTGTCTTTCTCCAACTTTGCACTTCAAACTTGCCAGCGCCTTTGCCGAGATGCCCGCAGATTTGGGGCGGCAGCATCAAATAGTGCCACCTTGACACCAAGCTGTGTACCGGATCAGATTGCATCTTTTGACAGCATGCCTCTTTTGACAGGCCCACGCTTGGTGGAAGCAACAGGTTTGATGAAAGTGTGTTGTACAGATCTTGGCGCCTTGCATGTTATTGTGTGCATTAGGCAACGGAGAATCTCCTCAAATGGTTCCAACTCTCCAGACACAAGTCCTCAGAGTCCGTCAAGAAGCAAATCCGATGCGATCTGCTCCCTCTAAGTTAGGGAGTAAGTAGAGGCGGCTTGAAGTACTATTTACCGTATACATCTAGACCTTTTTAAGTTGAATTTTTACATCTCTTCATCTCTTGTTATGAGTATGTGCCAAAATAGTGGTACCCCAAAACTCCAATGGTTTCCATTTGTAAAATGATCATTCGCTTTGGCGAGGCCCATTGGTTACCATATTTTGGCGATGATCATTATCAACCATTATTATCACCGTATCTAAGCACTATGAACCATAATTAGCCACTGTTAACCATTGATTCATCCTATTTTGGCACATGCCCATACATAATCTCAGAATTTGAATATCTCCACAGCCCAGTCATCCGCTCTAGCGCACCTTGCCTTTGTGGAGTGCTGCGTTTCAAATGGAGTGCGCACCGCATGCCGCATGCGAGAGAAAAACAAGCAAAGGAACACACACACACACACACCAACAGCGAGTAATTTCATCATCTTCGGTCCGCCATCACACCTCTCGGCCCTTGTCATAATCAGCACGGACGGAACACCATTTGAGGCTCAGATATGGACTTCTACGCAACTATCCACAAAGCAACGCTTCTTCATGCATTGTGTTGATCCTGACAACGATCCAATCTGGTGACAGAACTGTGGCTTTTGATCACTGATATCACTACCCGATCATTCATTTAGATCATGATCATTCAGAATTATTCATGACATGTCATGACTCAGGTCGTCTTTGTCTTCACTGATATCTTCGCTTCGCTTTGCCCAACGGGAAGGCAATCATTAGCAATCTATTCGGACTGTCCACTGACACTGGTTGTGGAGTTCAGTATGTGCCAAGCCATAGTGGTACTACCAAAACTCCAATGGTTTCCATTTTGAAAATGATCATTATTGGAGTTTTGGGGGGTTTTTACCTCCACATGGATTATTCAATTTAATCATTTTATTGGAATTTTCAAATGATCATGCGCTGGATTCACATATTAAGTGGTACCCTTTCCCAGACCTCTTGGGGGTTGCCGGGGGTTACACCGATGTTGAGACCAAGCCAACGGAGAGACACAGGGAGCCGATGGAGAGACACGCCTTGATGTTTGATGGTAAATCACCGGCTATCAATGGTGTTCTCAAGCCATAGGGAGGCCAAAAAATAGTTGGTTTATGACTATATATAGTTGATAATACATGATTTGGGGGTACCCCTTATGACTTGAGAAACGCCCAAATGGTTAAGCGGATGGTGGTTTTACAACAGGGATCTGCTGTTGCCGAAGATCAGAGACATGGGAGCAGGCAAGAGTGACCAGCAAGAGCAATGGATAAGACATGTTTGGATAAATTTCTGTTGGAATCGGATAAGACGCACTTTGGCAGTAATAGCATCGACAAATTGCGAGGTAGGACAAGTTGAAGGAAACAAAGTGCCACAATTTGAAAATAGACATACTATCTATTAAGTTGAAAGACAAAGTCTGCGAATTCTCCGCGAAGAAAATCGCTGGATTTGGTGGAACCGATTTTCAATGAGGGGTGCCTTTTACATCTCTGGGTTAGGGCCATCGGCCTAGCGCGCCCCTCGGCCCTCAGCTGATCCAGCAGATCCCTGGAGGAATCCATGCCGCTGACCCTGCGCCGGCGTCCCAGCTGACCCTGCGCCAGGCCCTGTGGATCCGCGTGAGTCCTTCAGCTTCATGCCCCGTGAGAACCGGAGAGACCTAAAGGACTTGGAAGAGTACGAGTTGGTGCCACTCAGTGCCTTTGAGCCTTGCGAGAAGTTGTGATGAACATCCCCAAGGGGGATCCCCGTAGGAGCGGATGGGTAGGAGCGGATGGGTAGGAGCGGATGCGACCTGTAGGAGATCAGTGGGTACCTTGTTGTCAGATGTCATGATGTACAAGTTGGAAGGAAGCTCGGCTCCTCATGAGACTTCACCACTTGTGAGCTGCTCATGGCTGAAGTTCAAGCCTTCACCACGCAATGAGTTGTTAGCCTGGCTAAAAGTGGTCACATGTCGACTGACTCAGGGTTTCACTGTGGCATTTCCGAGCTTGCCGGCCCAAAGCTCAGGCTGGGAGCCTTTCCCTTGAATGCGCTCGGAGCCTAAGATGCCGCGCCGGCAACAGGGGGCATTTGAATGCTGAACCCAAGAATTTGGTGGGACAGTTGGTTGCTTGGTTGGTTGGTTGGTTGGTTGCTTGGTTGGTTGGTTGCTTGGTTGCCTGGTTGCTTGGTTGGTTGCCTGGTTGCTTGGTTGGTTGCTTGGTTGGTTGGTTGCTTGGTTGGTTGGTTGGTTGCTTGGTTGGTTGG
>VSDK01011944.1:75554-90554 GCA_009767595.1 Symbiodinium kawagutii
AAGTAGTAGTAGTAGTAGTAGTAGTAGTAGTAGTAGTAGTAGTAGTAGTAGTAGTAGTAGTAGTAGTAGTAGTAGTAGTAATAGTAGTAGTAGTAGTAGTAGTAGTAGTAGTAGTAGTAGTACTTGTTCTTGTTCTTGTTCTTGTTGTTGTTGTTGTTGTTGTTGTTGTTGTTGTTGTTGTTGTTGGTTGTTGTTTTTGGTTGGTTGTTTTTGGTTGTTGTTTTTGGTTGTTGTTTTTGGTTGTTGTTTTTGGTTGTTGGTTTTTGGTTGTTGGTTTTTGGTTGTTGGTTGTTGGTTGTTGGTTGTTGGTTGGTTGTTGGTTGGTTGTTGGTTGTTGGTTGTTGGTTTTTGGTTGTTGCTTGTTGGTTGTTGCTTGTTGGTTGTTTTTTTGTTTGCTGTTTGTTGTATGTTCCTTGTTTTTTGTTGTTTCTGTTGTTGGTTGTTGGTTGTTGGTTTTTGGTTGTTGGTTGTTGGTTGTTGGTTGTTGGTTTTTGGTTGTTGCTTGTTGGTTGTTGCTTGTTGGTTGTTTTTTTGTTTGCTGTTTGTTGTATGTTCCTTGTTTTTTGTTGTTTCTTGTTTGTTGTTTGTTGTTTGTTTTTTGTTATTTGTTTGTTTGTTTGTTTGTTTGTTTGTTTGTTTGTTTGTTTGTTTGTCTGTCTGTCTGTTTGTTGGTTGGTTGGTTGGTTGCTTGCTTGCTTGCTTGCTTGCTTGCTTGGTTGGTGTTGTTGTTGTTGTTGTTGTTGTTGTTGTTGTTGTTGTGGTCTTTTCCGTCGTGGTCGTCCAAAGCTTAGGAGGTGTTGTTGGTGGTTCGGGCGGCTGCAGGTTTGTAAGCCAACAAATGCGTAGCGCGGAGAGGATGCTCTGCTTTGCCAAAGCCAGGAGTCTGGAAACGTTTTTCGTGGGAGTGTCCACCGGTGCGGGTGCCTGGGTTGCCCACATGTTGTGGTCATCATTCAACGGGTTGGATTTTGTACGAAATACTATGGTGAGATGACTATGCCAATCCCTCAGTCTCCGTGGTGACACTGTTGTCATGATTCAAACACGCAGCATGTGTGAGATTAGATTTAGCGCTTCCCACTTGTGCCAGTTCAACAATTCCCATTCAACCATTCATTTTGTGACAATAATTCAGACAAAGGGGGCAATGCTTTTTGTCGTGCAATGCACATAATCCTGCGGAATGTAAATTTGTAGCGAATTAGGGTCCTTTAAACTGGTGGTATGCCTGCTAAAGCGACAGTTCGTTTGTTTGCATAGTTCTGGGAATCACCATTTTTCAAATGCCAATAGAAGTTGGATACATGCCAAAGTTTACTCATTTTCCATATAAATTCAACACCAATGAACAAATATATGGGTGTTTCTCAAAAACAGGGGCGCCCCCTAGATGGTTGGTTTAGTGCTACTAATGGTTAATCAGCTGGATAATTTGGGGGTTCCCTATTTCGAGAAAACCACCAGATGCTTAAGGAAGGATGCTTGTTGTATGATTCTTTGGTTCCCATTGTGTTTGCTCCAACAGCGATGACACTGTTCGGCTTTCAGTGAGTGCTTTCCAACATGGAGATGACAAACAACCATTGATCAGCACCATGAATCAAGTATCCCAGTAGGTAAGCATGTCGTAATGATTCGTTTTTGCATGCTATGCACCCATCTAACAATAAATCGTTTGAACACGATGAAGTATCGTTAAGCATCGTTTAATCATCAGTAAACAATTAACCAACTATTGGTTCAGTATTCGTTGAGTGAATGAGTGATTTCATTAGGCCTTTCCTATGGTAATGGTTTATCTTTTATCATTTTACAGATTTGTCAACCATTGTGAAGCCATCAGGTCGTACCAGCAAAGCATACGTAGATGTACATCCGCACTTCATCCACAGTGCGAAGGCAACTGGTGCCTTTCACCATGCTTATAGAGGTTACGGTTAGTTCACCTGCCAGCTTCACCTGCGGGAGCCACATCCGGCGGCCCAGGTGGCGATGATCGCCAACATGCAGTTGCTGATTGGTCTGCAGACCCTTGGCTTCATCTGAATTTCCGTAGCGACATGGAAAAGACCCGTGGAAAAATGTAATCCTTAACCACCATGTGTCATATGTAACTCATGTAACTCATTTAGCTCACGTAACTCACGGAACTCATGCAACCATTTGAATATCCTCAACCACCATGGAACTCATGTAACCCATGTCATATGTGAAGCATCTGGCTCTGGTTGTGAAGCCCCAACTTGTCGCTTGTCGGTACGTCTATCTGGCGCTAGTTGTGATCCTGGTGAGACTGGTGCAACGAGTATCTCTTGCTTATCACCAGGAGTAAGCATGCAATGCACTGCAAATGTGTCCTGAGCAACTCACATGCACACAATCAGCAGCTAGCTGTTAGATGTAAGCAGTTTCAAACCAACACTGATTTGTGTTAGTTGAAACGAGTACCATTTGACGGAGGACAGACTTCAGATCTGACGGTTTGCTTTTATCGACTATTACAATCAGGAGGTGAGCCATGACATTGTTGTAATCACCATCCATGATGATTTTCCAGCAACAACCTTGAGTCACCATCAGTGGATTCTATGAGTTTCTCATTCTAGAAATTGAGAAAAACCATCCAGGATGAACCAGTTGAACAGCCTACACCAATGCGGTGCTGCTAACAGCCCGCCTTGGCTCCGGAATTCAGAACGGCCCGTGGGTCTCCATAGATTCACCAGCGAAGTACTGGATGGCAATCGAGGCGATGGAGGTACCAAGTGTTGACCCCCAGAGAATCGACAGTGCCTGGTGGTGGTCAGGTGGTAGCCATTGTTAACAGCCATATTGGCTCCTGGTTAGCCATTGATTCGCCATTGATTCGCCATGGATTAGCCACTAACTATCCATAGTTTAGTAAGATCATGCTTTGTTTCTCATTGCAAGATGACGAATCACAGCCGGCTGTAGCGGCTACAGCCGGACATGGTTCTGTGTTCTCTGTGCACCATTTTGATTGAGCCATGTATATTCATGTAATACTCTGAAGAAATCAACCTTTGCGCGCCGTGCGGGTGTGCAGGCACGCGCGCGTGTGTGCGTGCATGTGTGCGGGATGGCTGCGGGTATGGCAATGTTTTGTTATGTCATGCAGGGTAGCATAGTGTAGAGTATGCTTACATATGATGTGTCTGAGAGCTGAAGTTTAGTACAAGGACATCTGTCGTCATTTTGGTTTTTGTATCCACGGTAATGAACCATGCTGCATAAGTGCCACTGGACATGATTGTTTTCATTATACCAAATAAACGAAGTCACAAAACCGAAACCAGTGAAGTACCTCCCATTGTATTGATGGTTGATTGATGGTTGCTTGATGGTTACCAATGATGGTTATCGATGGTCATTCATTGCTTTTTCCATTATTTGCTCGCTTTTCATTGATTGTACCCATCATTAATCAATTGTTTTTCATTTTTTCTTTCGAGGAAACAGGAATACGCTTTTCCCTTGGACCATGATTGAGTGTGTAGATGAGATACCCGCAGACATTTCTTGGAGTTTGATCTGTGTGCGAAACTGTTTGCCAACGTGTTGAGTGGCATTGCTCAACCTCCGAAGAATCGACCCAGCAAGATAACCCCTCTCCCTATGAACTAGCTTATCTTACACTAACCAGTATTCACCATCATGACGCGACTCATGAAGCATCATTAGTCGCGTCTAAGTAAACATCATTAAACGGTCCATTAAACAAGATGAACCAGCCAAGTGGTCAAACTAGCCATTGATGAGTCACTTCATTTTGTCAAAAAGCCAATTAAATCCAATTAGCCATCATCAAGTGGCTCATCAACCATCATCTTCACCACTTTCTTCACCACCAAGCGAGTTGCCGCAGCAGCCTTGAGGAACGCCAGCCTTGGCCTGGCACCAACGGGCAAAGGCCGGGAGAGGATCACAGCCCAGCCACAGCTGGATCCAGCTGGTGAAGGCCTTGGAAGTTCGATGAATTCGTGCGGTTTTATAAGGGATTATAAGGGTTTTGTAAGGGATTATAAGGGTTTTGTAGGGGATTATAAGGGTTTTGTAGGGGATTATAAGGGTTTTGTAAGGGATTATAATAGTTTTATAGGGGGTTATAAGAGCTTTATAGGGAATTATACGGGTTTTGTAGGGGATTGTAGGGGATTTATAGGGGATTATAAGGGTTTTGAAGGGGATTATAAGGGTTTTGTAAGGGATTATAATAGTTTTATAGGGGATTATACGAATTTTATAAGGAATCATACGGGTTTTGTAGGGGATTGTAGGGGATTTATAGCGGATTATAAAAAAATTGTAGGGGATTATAAGCGTTTTGTAAGGGATTATAATGGTTTTATAGGGGATAATAAGAGTTTCATAAGGAATTATACGGGTTTTGTAGGGGATTGTAGGGGATTTATAAAGGATTATAAGGGTTTTGTAGAGATTATAAGGGTTTTGTAAGGGATTTTAATGGTTTTATAGGGGATTATAAGAGTTTTTTAAGGAATTCTACGGGTTTTCTAGGGGATTATAAGGGTTTTGTAGGGGATTATAAGGGTTTGGTAGGGGATTATAATGGTTTTGTAGGGAATTATAAGGGTTTTGTACGGTTGTGTAGGGGATTATAAAGGTTTTATAGGGAATTATACGGGTTTTGTAAGGGATTATAAGGATTTTGTAGGGGATTATAATGGTTTTGTAGGGAATTATAAGGGTTTTGTAAGGGATTATAAGGGTTTTGTAGGGGATTATAATGGTTTTGTAGGGAATTATAAGGGTTTTGTAAGGGATTATAAGGGTTTTGTAGGGGATTATAATGGTTTTGTAGGGAATTACAAGGGTTTTGTAGGGGATTGTAGGGGATTATAATGGTTGATAATGGAAACAATGGGATTTCGATGAAGTAGTGGTTTCAATATAGGGGGTATTCCATTGAGTGCGTATGGGTTTATAGGGGATTAGCTTGTGGTTAATAGGGAAACCAAGAATAAGACCAATATGGTGGCTTGTCAAAATAGGGGACCCCCTAAATCATCCAATATTAATCATGTGTAGTAATAAACCAAGTATTTTTTGGGTTCCCAATTTGAGAAACTGCCAAACGGATATCTGTTGACCAAACAATTTCGTAGATCCATTTCTTAAAACAGACTCATATATTTGAGATTGATTTTGTTGATCAATATTCAGGTTAACCAGCCTTAAAACTGCTTGTTACTACTGTTGATATTACTATTAGAGTGATACTACTTGTGTTAGCGGATACTGCTGTTCACCACTCACTCCTTGTATTTTTGTTGACGTTGATTCAGACGGGTCGCTGCTTCACAACAGCAAGACTTGTACGCTGCAACTCAACATTGGGACCAAGCGAGCATGTGGTTTTATAGGGGATCATAACTATAATGGTGAATAATAGGGATTCATAGGGGAGAATCACCAACAAAGTTATGCTCAAACTGAACTACGATATGTGTGTTCCTGAAGCGATAGGGACCCCCCAAGTTATGGTTGGTATATCACTCAGAATGACGCATGTAAACGATGATTCAGGGTCCCCTATTTTGGGAAACACCCATGTGGCGACGAAATGGTTGGTAAATGGTTGCTTAAGGTGAAGTACTGGAAACAGAACCCAACAAGCAGCTGTTTGTGACGTTGCAGAGGTGTTCCGGACATATTGTGATTTCTCAAAATCCACCTAATCATGTAGTCATTAACAATATATAGCAATAAACCAACCATAGCTTTGGGGCTCCCAAAGTGACTTGAGAAATCACCGTATCAAGTGAAATTCATCGTCAGAGCCTTTGAATCAGACGTCCAACTCTGTGACCCAAATTGCTCACCTGCGATCAGATAGCCGGATGACTGGTGATTGGTACATGGTAATTCATAGCCATAGAAAATCCTCAACTGGTGGTGGGTTGGCTGTTTCAAGGCCACTTTTTGTGGCTTGCAGTTGAGGGCTGGTCCAGGCATAGGAGTTTTGGTCGTGAGCAGCTGGTTTGGACTGCCACAAGGTGGTATTTGGTGTACATGGCCATGTTTCTGGGCGTTGAAGCCCAGTCGGCAGGTGTATGAAGTGAGGATTTGTCACCATCCCTCCCTGACAAACAGATCGGTTCGTTCGTTGCAAAGGTTGGCCCCTGGAATGCTAGCCGCACTTTCTTGGGGCTGGGCATAGAAGTGATCTTATCCATGGCAATTTACAATCTTCACAAGACAGAGTAAAGCAAATACCACCGATGATATGATATAATATGATTTGACATTACATGATATGGTATGATATGATGATATTATACGATATGTCATTATGATAATAAAGCATGTGCATATTTTTCTAATGATTGCTACATCACGGACGTGATATGCCATTCTCACTCCCACCAAGTCTTCCCACCGTTTCAGGATTTTCCGCGGTCTCACCAGAGCAGTTGCACTTGGAGCGGCGAACGGGGGGTGGCAGTGTGCTGGCACAGGTAGGTTTATTACTATACATGGGAAATATAAAGGATGATTTGGATGATAAGGTTACTATAAATGGTTGATATGGCTTCCGCAAGGTCACTGGTTTATGGAGATGATATTCATATTTTCTAACAGGTTCTTTCACTCTTGTTCATTTTGTTGCTTGTGCTCCGTCAAGAGCGAAAAAAGATTGAGTGGATAGGATGAAAGCCATCGGGCTCACCATGGCATAGCACGGAAGTACCTAGGAAAATCACAATAGAAAGAAAGCCACTGATACTCTCCAGACATGATCACTAATTATCGTGTTAGGTTTTGAACGGTTTTCGACTATATAGCTTGAGAGTAGAGGTTGACTGGATAGTACAAGTATTCTTAAACCCTGCACCCCTAGTTTCCCCCATCATTAACCATCGTTTCCCTTATTATTGTTGGTCATCATCCGATGAAATTGGTTGGTTAGCTGCTTGACCCATGGCCATATCGGTTTTGAAGATGTCACAGTTGACTCCCCACAGGTTGGGGACGACCAGCTATGAATGGCATGCCCTGACCCAGCTGCGAGATTTCGCGAGGAGAGAACACGCTTCATCTTCAAGCTTTGGCAGGTGCTGACGATTGGGTGGGAGTGCCCAGACACACAGTGACAGCCAAGGATTGTTAGTTGATTGGGTAGGTTGGTAGGTAGCTAGGTAGGTAGGACGTTAGTTAAAGGTTAATCATCAGTGACAATGGTAGATCAGCCAATAAAAACACTCTGGCCAACGAACAGCGGACCCACATTTACACCGCTGAAGGTTACCTACAAAGTATGTTTTTAGGCCAACCAGGTTAGTTCACCAGAGCCTAGATCGAATATGCCATGGTAGATCTTGCAGTTAAACCACCAAGCTCACCATAAATAGCTGGTGATGAATCCCATCCAATACAGGGCGGTTTTAAATTGCTGGATTTTCCATTACACATAATACACAGCATAAAACTGCGTATTTGTGTATGTACACGTCTATTTGTGAAGATTGAGGTTGCAGGTATGGTGCGCCAAAAAGAATGCATTTGTACACGCATGTTTGTCTTTACTTATTTTTTTGTGTCTATTTTCTGGCTAATGGTTGATGCTTGATGGTTTCCCAGAAATGATAAGAACATTGTTTCATTGGAAAACTCAACCAGCTTGGTGGACAAAGGCGGCTTTCCCAGGTCGATTTTCCTGACCCAGTGATGGTTGGATGATCCCATGGTAGTGGCCCAACTCGGAGAAGCCAAGGCTTTGAACGTCTCCAAGGTTGCCATCGCTAAACATTTGCAGCAAGATACACCATAGGTGGCAAGATCCCCGTACAATCAACTAATCACGGTACTTGCCTCCAAAGGGCCAAAGAATACCAGCCCAGTGAGTATCGATTGCTATGTTTGCACCCTCTGTCAAGGTCAGAAACCAAGCAATAAACCGGCGGATGAGGTATCAGAAGCTCAAAGCGCCATGGCTTACAAAATCAAACAAGATTTGTTTTTTTTCTGTAAGATTTACCAGGCATTAATGGGCAGATCATAGTCTGCTTGCGAAAAGCCCAATCACAATAATGAAACCCTATATTGTATCAAATGGTGTTTTTGATAAGAAAAACCAATACTGTATCTTGTGTTTACATCGTTTGACACTATTCTACAGTATGGTAGTTTTGTTTATTGACTGTAGATATTAGTGACTCAGAAACATCACTGTTGTGACAAGAAAAATATAGCGCTTGCAACGTGTGAGTTTGGTTTCATCAACTATTTGTGTTTACACCAATCATGGTTTTGACACATGTATCGGACAAACACTTCATGTCTCCGACAGTGTTGTGGGGCTGTCAATGGGGTGTCTCCAAAGCACCACAGGGCGCTCCTTTCATTCAAACCAATTGTCCATGATCGGACGCTGTCTTGCCTTTAGTATCATTTAGTTTCTGATTTTGTCCCCCAGTTGCTCATTTTGGGATTGTTTCCTCATGACTTGCTAGTCTTTGACCTTAAACATACATAAAACTGTTTACACGCATGCACGATTACATGGACACATTGTAGTTCATCTTCTTGGGAACAGGTCAATCGCATTCAACCACTGTTTTGCTTCTATGTGTACTTGTCTTCTTCAAGTCATTGCTGCCATGCCGATGATCTGCGACTGTCCATCATTTGTTTCAAACGTATACAACTGGGCTGATGCTGCGTGTGATCAGCCTGCCCTCAGGAATATATTTAGTCCAGTGTGTTGATTACCAGTAGGTGGTCTATCATCCATGCTGATCATCAACTTAGCATCAACATGGTCGGTTTTGTCGTCACCAACTGACATCATGAAAAGCCAACAGATCAGTTTTGTCATCAGAATGATTGTTGAAAAACACTGAATATCATCAACAACCAATTCACCAGTAATCATTTTTCATCAACATGGTAGGTTGTCCACCTTCTCATTTTGTTGGTATTGGCCATATGTTTAAAAATCACTTGCCAATTGACAATCAGTCCAATGAGTTCATAGTTGGTAGTTGATTGTTAAATTATCGACGATTGATATCGCTAGTATGTTTAACACTCAGTACATTACTTGAAAATCCTGGTACTTTATCACCATTGATATCACTCGTAGGTCTAACGATGGTATCACTAGTGGTCAACTACCATATCAGTTGAAAGTCAATAGCATATCAGTGGTTGTTTCTCAAAATTGGGAACCCCTAAAGATGGTTGGTTTATCACTGTAAATGACTACTCTATTTTGAGAAACCACCATGTGAACCATCATCACCCAATCATCAAATCGACCATCCTCAATAACCATTAGCTAATTATAATTCATAGTGTTAATCATAGTTCATAACCATAGGAGTTGATAACTAAGGAAGTTAATCATAGTTCATTAGTCAATCATAGTTCATAGTTCAGTAGTTAATCAGAGTAACTTAAACTATTAGCCACTATTAACCACCATTAACCACCATTAACCATAGTAACTTCAGGAAGTTCGCTTAGTTGATCACTGCTGTGACCAAAAATCACGTTGTGATGCCGGCGCTCCCAGGGCTTGGAACACAGCCATGTGGGCGGCCCCCGGCATGGCTGCCAGCGTGCGGCAGATGCAAGGAAGCTCAGCAGTGGGTCATGGTCGAAGAGAAGCAAGGATCAGAAAGGATCGGAAAGGATCGGAACGAGATCAGAATTCGATCAGAAAGGGTCGGAACGGGATCGGAACGAGATCAGAATGGGATCAGAATGGGATCAGAATGGATGATAATGTCAGCTGAATCACCAGAATCTGGCGGAATTTCTGCTGTTTTTGGAGAATATCTATGTTTTTTTTTGAGACTATGAATCTAATGTAAAGAAACAGCAATACCAGAAGATACTTTCATTTTGGATCAGTTCCCGCTTTTGTTCGTGTCTAATGGTTCATGACTGAGCCAATGATATTGAACGGATACTGAACTTGAATACCATGATCATTAACATCATGGACAATGATAATCATGTGTCACTGATTAGAGGCACGCCATGATGATGACATCGCGCCGCAATGCATCGAATGATTCGGGGTTGCAACGAGCGCTCGATTCGGTAGCTCTGCAGGCAACTGATCCCCATTGCAAGGCCTTGACCAATGGCTGAGAATTTTCGGATGGGAAGCTCCAAGTTCGATCGGCAGAACACCATAAAGAACATGATAGTCTGGGCCCTTGGGCTTTGTTAATTTTCATGCTTATTGGTACGGGTTTGCACTTGAAACATCTTGAAAGCATGATAGCTATGGGTGTTTCTCAAAATAGGGGTACCCCCAAATCATCCATTATTAATCATTTATAGTAATAAACCAGCCATTTTTGGGGTACCCCTATTTTGAGAAACCACCCTATCGTGTAATCTGATGCCATGGGTAGCAACGATGTGAGCTCCGGGGCTGAGGTTGAAATTGCTTGCGCACCCAGAGGCGAGGGACGGTGATTCCAAGGCGACCACCAGGGTACACCACCGGTGGCATAGGAACCACTGGGGCCCGCGCCTCCTGGGCACAGGAAATCCAACGAGAACAACCTCAGTTGTGGTGGGCAAAGTTGAATAGACTTAACCAAAGTGATTGGTGATGGTTAGTGATGATTCGTGATGGTTATTTGGGCAAAGTTGGAGAGACTTGACCAGAGTGATCGGAGTGATCAATTCACGACTGGACCACGCAGCGGGACAGATGTTCTACACATCGCATGCCTAGGCGGAACTTGCTAGCGCTCGGGAGCAAAAGATTGGCTGCAGCCTGCTAGGGTGGCTGTGGTGATTGTAACCCAAATGGTTTCAAATCATGTTTACATCTCTGTCGCTTAGCTGCTTGGGATTAGTGAAGACTCAGCAAAACTGGGTGGAAGAGCACTGGCAGGGAAGATTCCTAGGCCTGTTCAAGTTGCACAGGACTTCCTTTAAAAAACATATTTAGTTTCCAGTCGAGGCACTAAGTTCCAGCGACCTTAAGGTATTTGCTTCAGGAAGGGTTCTATCCACGTTAGAAAGGTTGTGGTTGTAAGAGCGCAATTCAACCATTCGCTACTAAATCTTTGAGCCTCAAGGTAAACTTCCAGATGCTACGACCAATGTGTGCGATCCTAAACAGTGGACCATTCCAAATTTTACCATTCAAATATGGGTTGTGATTTCCCCATTATCCATCAAGATTGTTTTGATGGTTTGTGATGCTAGCGATCTCTCATCATCAAGCCACATTGACTTACTGTTGGTCGTTATCATTGGGACCAGCCATGATTAATGGTCATTAACCATCACTAAATAGTTGGATGAGCTTGGCAACAAAGATGGATATATGATTCGCTAAAAATGGATGAACCCCTCCGTGGATTGTCACTGGGTCCTTGTTTTGTTCTGACCATTGACATCGCCTGGCTGGTCGACTGGGCAATTCCAATGATGGGACCCCTGGCGCAACCAGGGAGTACCGCAGATCGGCTGTGTTCAATGAAGCTGATCTTTCGGCATGGGAAGGGGGTACTGCTTGGTCCTGAGCTTTCGCATGCCCAACTGGAAGAAATGTTGGGACCCCTTTTTGGCTCATAAGGCTATGGGTCAAGGCTTTAACCGCCATTTTTTTGGGAGAAGTTCACCGCCAACAATGGTTGGAGTAGCATGGTTGATTCAATGATGGAGGTTTTGACCTAATGTCACACCTTGATGCAAGCTGTAAGTATACCATTGAACAACAGGTGGATGGTATGTGCACTGATCAATCACCCCAAACTTGCATGCTCAAATTACTGCCCGCTGCTACCACAGCTGAAATCCATCCAGGAGAACAAAGCCTAACCCTGAGCGGAGCCCAAGCCCGAAAGCCAGAAAGAAATCCCTGAAACCATGCACCCTGAAAGCAAAAACTCCAAGCCGTACAGCTCAAAGTGAACACCTCTAAAGTGGAGCAGACTATGTGTAGCCAGATTTTTTTGCTGTCAACTTCTGTTGCCCCAGCATCATCTGACCATCCAAACTAGAAGCAAATCTCAAAAGTTTGGGATGCCCAAGCCTGTAATTAGATCCTACTCGGGCCAACCTACTCCACCTACCCTAAAAACATCTAATGACCAGGGGAGGCTGGGGATCAAAGCATCCACTGCTATGGGCGCTTTCCTCACGTTGATGCCTTTGGTGTCAGCCTGGCACCCCTATGGGCTGAATATGTTGGATGGCCGGACCTATCCTCATCACCCGGTGATGCTGCAGCTTCCACAGCAGAGCTATGAGATCGAGCCGGGCTTCCTCACGGATTATTGTGGCTTGAAGGTTGCTTGGCAGCGGAGCGAAGATCTTTTCTGCTGATTTTTCCCGGCTGCCCCATCCTAGCAATCCTCGCTTGAAGGTTCCAGCGCACTTCGACTGTTCGAACTTGAACAATCACAGTCGACAGGGGTTGCTTGGCAGGATGCAGTTGACCCACCAGGATGGTTGCAGATGGGATGAAGAGCTCTTCACGTATTCCGCCGTTTTCCCATCACAACGCCGTGATTGTTTATCGCTCTTTGGGAATGACGATCAACGGATGGACAAATAACCAGGTCAACGATTATTGTTTGTTGATCACCATACTGCAACCACCACTGCCAGTATTTCCACGTCTATTTCTGCTGCTACCACACCAGCTACGAAAATGAGAATAAGAAGAAAAAGAAGGAAAAGAGGTTCACTGGTCTGAGATCATTGTGGCAACCAAATGAAACCTACAATGCCCTGTCAGAAAGTTGGAAAGGATTTTTGCGGCGATTTTCATAGAATATTCTCCGTGTTCCCGTGTCAAAAAATGTTGAGGCGAGGCTGGCAGAGTGCACGGTTTTAGCCTGCATGGAGGCAGCCTTGGGTTGCTGTCAGGCGGATATTGGGGCAAGGTGGGCGCATCTTGGGGCCATGTTGGGCCTATGTGATGACCTATGTTGGTCATAAGTTGGCCCTAAGGTGGCCCTATCTCGGCCAATGTTTACCCCATCTTGGCCTTACCCTGGCCCAGTCGAAACGGGGTCCACGCGGGGTCCACCTGGGGTTGGCGGTCGGGCCACAGCGCAACCCTCGGTTGCTGACCGAAGTCCTCTTGCAAGGACACGGCTCGCCGTGTCCGGCGCCTGCATTCAGAAGGCTTGCGCCTGACAACAGGGCGCCGGCCAAGCAACAACTTTTCCGCGTGGTGGAGAAGGATTGGGCGGTGCAGATGGACGGTATGTTCATGTTGAGGCGAGGCTATGTCAGGCGCGCCGCGGAGTGGATTTACCCCTCACCCAATGGAAAACTTCGCCTGCTGCCGCCTGTCAACAGCCACCGCGCAGACGGTCCTGCCCTTGCTCGTTGTCGCCTGTCAGGCGCCGCAGTGGCGCTTTCAGGATCTTGAAATGCGGCTTGCCTGCTTGCGCGCTTCCTTGCAATCTCTTCTCCGGCGCGTTCCACGTGCGTCGGCAGGGTTCGTCGGATTTACATATATACATATGTACATATATATGTAGAAATATCTGAATATATACTTTGTTTTTCACGTACATAAAGATACATGTGTACATGTACAGATTTACCCCTATACATGGATACACACCTACACCTACATACATACATGTAAACATATGTATGTACTTATATACATATTTCCAATTGTACATATTTTTTTGGAATTCGGATATTTGAAAAGACACACCCACATGTATTTTCATCATTCCGGAAATACAGACATTTTTTGATTGCAACATATATTTTGTTTATTCAAGTAGATGTTGATAGATATCAAACATACCAACATAAGCGCATTTGTGTATATACACACAAATAGACATAATATGTATGTAAAGACGCAAAAATAGATATACATATGCATAGATCAAAACATGTACATATACAAATATTAGATAAACACTCATTGTTTTTGTACACACATGTATGCATTATGAATGCATTTCATTACTGGGCCAGCGGGACGTTCACTAGGGGTGCACATTTTTGATTCAATTTCATTTATGTCCCGACCCTGTATGATTTATTACAGCCATGTAGTCTTTTGTTGGATTTATGCCATTGAATATTCAGCATGGCACACTGGCGACCCATTCAGTTTTCTTTGTGTCACTACTGCCGCACATATTTGAGAGATCTTATGGCAAGTTCAGCGCGGGCTGTCGCAAACTTGAGGATAGAACAGCATCGGTTGCTTGGCGCACAAGACGAAGGAATTCAGGGTAGACAGTCTGCCATCAAGCTTTGCAACTGAGCTTTGCAATGTTGAAAGGTCACCCTGGCAACCCCCCATTGGAACTTCTTTCAAATCCTTGTTCTTTGAACTTTGCATGTGGATGTGCGATGCAGCCTTCAGACATCGAAAAGCAGGATGGAATAGGTGGAACATTGACTCGGTATAGTGTAGGTGTGCCCTGGTCCTGCTTGCTTTGTTTGTTTTTCTCTCTTCGAATGTTAGGTTGTTGTTGTCAATGAAACTTTCAGATTTTCAGAGACTTGTTTCTACCGTCTTCGAGCTTGGGTAGCCTGCGGATCATTTACTCATTGGAACTGATTTATCACTGCTATGTTACATTAATGAAGGGTACCCGGCCATTAAACGGATGGACTCAGCCCATAGAGGGGTTCGAGCTTTCCGCTGCGACGAAGAAGATATCCGCGGCCAAAGTAGGGTTGGAACTTGGGGCTCAAAACTTTTGACAGAACTGGAACTTCGGAGTTGTGAATACTGGTGAACACTGGTTTGCAACCGTTGATTCTGGCTGATATCGCTTGTTCTTGTACTCCAATAGTTACACAGGGTTGGGCCCATGATTCTATGATCACCGCAGTAACCATCATCAATGACCTGCGGTGACACCTGAGGTTCTGCTCATACAACACGGTACCAGCGAGGCGACTCCGATGCGAAGAGCATGCAGCCTATCTGAATTCGGGGATGTCGCATGCCATGGTCAATCTGCCATTGATGGATGATGACTACGGCCA